>CM051235.1:627432526-627720026 GCA_027917425.1 Gastrophryne carolinensis
GGAAAAAGAATTGAGAGGGAGACAGGAGAGCGAAAAAGAGATGAAGAGAGACAGGATGCACGACTCAGATAAAGGGAGTGCCAGGGATGCTGCCGGAGGCCCACACATGTGCCATGGGATCAGTTCCCAGGGTGAGTATCCAGCAAAACCAGGGGGTTTCACATTACAGGGCATCCCAAATCAGGCTATCATCTACCCAAATGTCTCTGAACTTGAAGTGGCCATCAACCCCCCCTCCCCCACCGGAATCTGTAGGGTGAGGTGTGTAAGGCTGATTGCTGGAGGACAGCTGTAAGGCTGACTGCTGGGGGAGAGAAGGAAGGGTGATTTCTGGGGGAAGTGTGTATGGCTGATTGCTGGGGGCAGAGATGTAAGGCTGATTGCTGGGGGGAGAGATGTATGGCTGATTGTTGGGGGGAGAGATATAAGGCTGATTGCTGGGGGCAGAGATGTAAGGCTGATTGCAGGGGGGAGAGATGTAAGGATGATTGCAGGGGGCAGAGATGTAAGGATGATTGCAGGGGGCAGAGATGTAAGGATGATTGCAGGGGGCAGAGATGTAAGGATGATTGCAGGGGGCAGAGATGTAAGGATGATTGCAGGGGGCAGAGATGTAAGGATGATTGCAGGGGGCAGAGATGTAAGGATGATTGCAGGGGGCAGAGATGTAAGGATGATTGCAGGGGGCAGAGATGTAAGGATGATTGCTGGGGGCAGAGATGTAAGGATAAGTGCTGGGGGCAGAGATGTAAGGATAAGTGCTGGGGGCAGAGATGTATGGATGGTTGCTGGGGGCAGAGATGTAAGGATAAGTGCTGGGGTCAGAGATGTAAGGCTGATTGCTGGGGGAGAGATGTAAGGATGATTGCTGGGGGAGAGATGTAAGGATGATTGCTGGGGGGAGAGATGTAAGGATAAGTGCTGGGGGCAGAGATGTAAGGCTGATTGCTGGCGGAGAGATGTAAGGCTGATTGCTGGGGGGAGAGATGTAAGGCTGATTGCTGGGGGAGAGATGTAAGGATGATTGCTGGGGGGAGAGATGTAAGGATGATTGCTGGGGCAGAGATGTAAGGATAAGTGCTGGGGGCAGAGATGTATGGCTGATTGCTGGGAGAGAGATGTATGGCTGATTGCTGGGGGGAGAGATGTATGGCTGATTGCTGGGGGAGAGATGTAAGGCTGATTGCTGGGGGCAGAGATGTATGGCTGATTGCTGGGGGCAGAGATGTATGGCTGATTGCCGGGGGCAGAGATGTAAGGCTGATTGCTGGGGGAGAGATGTATGGCTGATTGCCGGGGGCAGAGATGTAAGGATGATTGCCGGGGGCAGAGATGTATGGCTGATTGCCGGGGGCAGAGATGTAAGGCTGATTGCTGGGGGAGAGATGTAAGGCTGATTGCTGGGGGAGAGATGTAAGGCTGATTGCTGGGGGAGAGATGTAAGGCTGATTGCTGGGGGGGAGAGATGTATGGCTGATTGCTGGGGGAGAGATGTAAGGATGATTGCTGGGGGCAGAGATTTAAGGCTGATTGCTGGGGGGAGAGATATAAGGCTGATTGCTGGGGGAGAGATGTAAGGCTGATTGCTGGGGGCAGAGATGTAAGGCTGATTGCTGGGGGCAGAGATGTAAGGCTGATTGCTGGGGGCAGAGATGTAAGGCTGATTGCTGGGGGCAGAGATGTAAGGCTGATTGCTGGGGGCAGAGATGTAAGGCTGATTGCTGGGGGGGAGAGATGTAAGTTTGATTGCTGGGGGGGGAGAAATGTATGGCTGATTGCTGGGGGCAGAGGTGTAAGGCTGATTTCTGGAGGCAGAGATGTATGGCTGATTGCTGGGGGAGAGATGTATGGCTGATTGCTGGGGGCAGAGATGTATGGCTGATTGCTGGGGGGAGAGATGTAAAGATGATTACTGGGGGGAGAGATGTAAGGCTGATTGCTAGGTGCAGAGATGTAAGGCTGATTGCTGGGGGAGAGATGTAAGGCTGATTGCTGGGGGGAGAGATGTAAGGCTGATTGCTGGGGGAGAGATGTAAGGCTGATCGCTGGGGGGAGAGATGTATGGCTGATTGCTGGGGGCAGATATGTATGGTTGATTTCTGGGGCAGAGATGTAAGGCTGATTGCTGAGGGGCAGAGATGTACGGCTGATTGCTGGGGGGAGAGATGTACGGCTGATTGCTGGGGGGAGAGATGTATGGCTGATTGCTGGGGGCAGAGATGTATGGCTGATTGCTGGGGGGAGAGATGTATGGCTGATTGCTGGGGGGAGAGATGTATGGCTGATTGCTGGGGGGAGAGATGTATGGCTGATTGCTGGGGACAGAGATGTAAGAATGATTGCTGGGGAGAGAGATGTACGGATGATTGCTAGGGGCAGAGATGTAAGGCTGATTGCTGGGGGGAGAGATCTAAGGCTGATTGCTGGGGGGGGGGAGATGTAAGGATGATTGCAGGGGGCAGAGATGTAAGGCTGATTGCTGGGGCAGAGATGTATGGCTGATTGCTGGGGGAGAGATGTAAGGCTGATGGCTGGGGGGAGAAATATAAGGCTGATTTCTGGGGCAGAGATGTAAGGCTGATTGCTGGGGGAGGAGATGTAAGGCTGATTGCTGGGGGGGGAGATGTAAGGATGATTGCCAGGGGCAGAGATGTAAGGCTGATGGCTGGGGGGAGAGATGTAAGAATGATTGCAGGGGGCAGAGATGTAAGAATGATTGCTGGGGCAGAGATGTATTGCTGATTGCTGGGGGCAGAGATGTAAGGCTGATGGCTGGGGGGAGAGATGTAAGGCTGATTGCTGGGGGGGAGAGATGTATGGCTGATTGCTGGGGGCAGAGATGTATGGTTGATAGCTGGGGGGAGAGATGTATGGCTGATTGCTGGGGGAGAGATGTAAGGATGATTGCTGGGGGGAGAGATGTAAGGATAAGTGCTGGGGGCAGAGATGTAAGGCTGATTGCTGGCGGAGAGATGTAAGGCTGATTGCTGGGGGGGAGAGATGTAAGGCTGATTGCTGGGGGAGAGATGTAAGGATGATTGCTGGGGGGAGAGATGTAAGGATGATTGCTGGGGCAGAGATGTAAGGATAAGTGCTGGGGGCAGAGATGTATGGCTGATTGCTGGGGGGAGAGATGTATGGCTGATTGCTGGGGGGAGAGATGTATGGCTGATTGCTGGGGGCAGATATGTATGGTTGATTTCTGGGGCAGAGATGTAAGGCTGATTGCTGAGGGGCAGAGATGTACGGCTGATTGCTGGGGGGAGAGATGTACGGCTGATTGCTGGGGGAGAGATGTAAGGCTGATTGCTGGGGGGGAGAGATGTAAGGATAAGTGCTGGGGAGAGAGATGTATGGCTGATTGCTGGGGGAGAGATGTAAGGCTGATTGCGGGGGGAGAGATGTAAGGCTGATTGCTGGGGGCAGAGATTTAAGGATGATTGCTGGGGGCAGAGATTTAAGGATGATTGCTGGGGGAGAGATGTAAGGCTGATTGCTGGGGGCAGAGATGTAAGGCTGATTGCTGGGGGCAGAGATGTAAGGCTGATTGCTGGGGGCAGAGATGTAAGGATGATTGCTGGGGGGAGAGATGTATGGCTGATTGCCGGGGGCAGAGATGTAAGGATGATTGCTGGGGGGAGAGATGTAAGGCTGATTGCTGGGGGAGAGATGTAAGGCTGATTGCTGGGGGGGAGAGATGTAAGGATAAGTGCTGGGGAGAGAGATGTATGGCTGATTGCTGGGGGAGAGATGTAAGGCTGATTGCGGGGGGAGAGATGTAAGGCTGATTGCTGGGGGCAGAGATTTAAGGATGATTGCTGGGGGCAGAGATTTAAGGATGATTGCTGGGGGGAGAGATATAAGGCTGATTGCTGGGGCAGAGATGTAAGGCTGATTGCTGGGGGCAGAGATGTATGGCTGATTGCTGGGGGGGAGAGATGTAAGTTTGATTGCTGGGGGGGAGAAATGTATGGTTGATTGCTGGGGGCAGAGGTGTAAGGCTGATTTCTGGAGGCAGAAATGTATGGCTGATTGCTGGGGGAGAGATTTAAGGATGATTGCTGGGGGCAGAGATGTATGGCTGATTGCTGGGGGGAGAGATGTAAAGATGATTACTGGGGGGAGAGATGTAAGGCTGATTGCTAGGTGCAGAGATGTAAGGCTGATTGCTGGGGGAGAGATGTAAGGCTGATTGCTGGGGGGAGAGATGTAAGGCTGATTGCTGGGGGAGAGATGTAAGGCTCATTGCTAGGTGCAGAGATGTATGGCTGATTGCTGTGGGAGAGATGTAAGGCTGATTGCTGGGGGGAGAGGTGTAAGGCTGATCGCTGGGGGGAGAGATGTATGGCTGATTGCTGGGGGCAGATATGTATGGTTGATTTCTGGGGCAGAGATGTAAGGCTGATTGCTGAGGGGCAGAGATGTACGGCTGATTGCTGGGGGGAGAGATGTATGGCTGATTGCTGGGGACAGAGATGTAAGAATGATTGCTGGGGAGAGAGATGTACGGATGATTGCTAGGGGCAGAGATGTAAGGCTGATTGCTGGGGGGAGAGATGTATGGCTGATTGCTGGGGGGAGAAATGTATGGCTGATTGCTGGGGGGAGAGATGTATGGCTGATTGCTGGGGGGAGAGATGTATGGCTGATTGCTGGGGGGAGAGATGTATGGCTGATTGCTGGGGGGAGAGATGTATGGCTGATTGCTGGGGACAGAGATGTAAGAATGATTGCTGGGGAGAGAGATGTACGGATGATTGCTAGGGGCAGAGATGTAAGGCTGATTGCTGGGGGGAGAGATCTAAGGCTGATTGCTGGGGGGAGAGATCTAAGGCTGATTGCTGGGGGGGGGGGGAGATGTAAGGCTGATTGCCGGGGGCAGAGATGTAAGGCTGATTGCTGGGGCAGAGATGTATGGCTGATTGCTGGGGGAGAGATGTAAGGCTGATGGCTGGGGGGATAAATATAAGGCTGATTGCTGGGGCAGAGATGTAAGGCTGATTGCTGGGGCAGAGATGTAAGGCTGATTGCTGGGGGGGGGGGGAGATGTAAGGCTGATTGCTGGGGGGGGGGAGATGTAAGGCTGATTGCTGGGGGGGGGGAGATGTAAGGATGATTGCCGGGGGCAGAGATGTAAGGCTGATGGCTGGGGGGAGAGATGTAAGGCTGATTGCTGGGGCAGAGATGTATTGCTGATTGCTGGGGGCAGAGATGTAAGGCTGATGGCTGGGGGGAGAGATGTAAGGCTGATTGCTGGGGGGGAGAGATGTATGGCTGATTACTGGGGGCAGAGATGTATGGTTGATAGCTGGGGGGAGAGATGTATGGCTGATTGCTGGGGGGAGAGATGTAAGGCTGATTGCTGGGGGCAGAGATGTATGGCTGATTGCTGGGGGAGAGATGTAAGGCTGATTGCTGGGGGGGGGGGGAGATGTAAGGATGTCTGCCGGGGGCAGAGATGTAAGGCTGATTGCTGGGTCAGAGATGTATTGCTGATTGCTGGGGGCAGAGATGTAAGGCTGATGGCTGGGGGGAGAGATGTAAGGCTGATTGCTGGGGGGGAGAGATGTATGGCTGATTGCTGGGGGCAGAGATGTATAGTTGATTGCTGGGGGGAGAGATGTATGGCTGATTGCTGGGGGGAGAGATGTATGGCTGATTGCTGGGGGGAGAGATGTATGGCTGATTGCTGGGGGCAGAGATGTATAGTTGATTGCTGGGGGGAGAGATGTATGGCTGATTGCTGGGGGGAGAGATGTATGGCTGATTGCTTTGGGGAGAGATGTAAGGCTGAATGCTGGGGGGAGAGATGTATGGCTGATTGCTGGGGGAGAGATGTATGGCTGATTGCTGGGGGAGAGATGTAAGGCTGAATGCTGGGGGGAGATATGTATGGCTGATTGCTGGGGGAGAGATGTATGGCTGATTGCTGGGGGAGAGATGTATGGCTGATTGCTGGGGGAGAGATGTAAGGCTGAATGCTGGGGGGAGAGATGTAAGGCTGATTGCTGGGGGAGAGATGTATGGCTGATTGCTGGGGCAGAGATGTAAGGCTGATTGCTGGGGGGAGAGATGTAAGGCTGATTGCTGAAGGCAGAAATGTAAGACTGATTGCTGGGGGCAGAGATGTAAGGATGATTGCTGGGGGGAGAGATGTATGGATGATTGCTGGGACAGAGATGTAAGGATGATTGCTGGGGGGAGAGATGTATGGATGATTGCTGGGGGCAGAGATGTAAGGCTGATTGCTGGGGGCAGAGATGTAAGGATGATTGCTGGGGGCAGAGATGTAAGGCTGATTGCTGGGGGGAGAGATGTAAGACTGATTGCTTGGGGCAGAGGTGTAAGGCTGATTGCTGGGGGCAGAGATGTAAGGCTGATTGCTGGGGGCAGAGATGTAAGGCTGATTGCTGGGGTTTATAGCTTCTCCGCCGTGTGAGTGTTCTTATGCAAAGTAAGAGTTCCTCTTTCGTTAAAACATTCCTCTCAATCCAAACAGGATTCTTGACTGTGTGGCGTTTTTTGTGTCTTATTAGCTGAACGATCCAGGAAAACCATTTCCCGCATTCAGAACATAGAAATGGCTTCTCCCCTGAATGAGCCCTCTGGTGAGTGTTCAGATTTCCCCTCCTGTTAAAAATGTTCCCGCTGAGGAAAATGCTCCTCAGATTATACCACCACAACTATGTATCACCCGCCAGATCCATACCTTATGGGACTGTCAGGCTCAGACCAATGTAACAAATGTGGGGAGGGGGGGGGGGGCAAACCTCTACCATTGTCTATGGGAGTGCCCGGTCATTAAGCAGTTCTGGAGATACAGTACATGATTACCAAATTGGTAAACTTCCTCTAACCCCAAGGTGGGCAATATTGGGCTCAATAGATTCAGCGACCTGAGAGTGGATGGAGGTACTAAAATGTTAATTCTGATTGTTACAGCAATTGCTAAAAAAATTATTCTCCAAAATTGGATCTATACCAACTGCCCTTCTTCCAACATTTTATAGTAAAATTACAGCAATTCTTTAAAATTGACTGGGCTGACGCAATACTGGACAAAGAAAACAAACACCCAATTTCTTGAGAACATGAGAAAGCTTTACTGATACACTGCACATAGAAATCAAACATAAACTATATCAAACATTCAAGGACACTGCATGGTATTTGACAAGAGTGAGATCACCCCGTGGACCTCTCCAATGCGTTTGTTGTCAGGACGCTGCGGCCCCGTGATATTTCAACATCTGCCGGGACAGGTAATGATGCGCACAGCAACAATGTAAGTAACTCATTATGTCTGACGCAAACCTAACAAGAAAAAGAAAAATGTGATGCACTTATTTTATTCCATACACCTCAACGATGTAATACCACAAAATATGCCTTATGTGTACACTGTACATTGACAATTAAATAAAAAAGACAAAAGGCGGAACAAGAATAGATCTTCTCCCTGGAGCGATGGGCGCTAAGATCTTTTCTGCTGAAGTATTTTCCACATTTGGAAGATGATGGCACTTTCTTCACCATGTTACTTCCCTCACGGGAGTCACCTTCTGCTATTTCAGAGAAAGATTCATTTGAGCAGGAGGAGGTTTTGACCCTCCGGAAAGCCTTTGATGGCTACCAAGAGGTGAGTGAACCCCCCAATGCGTCTGGGGCACAGATGATTGGTCTGCACTGGAGGTATTTGAGGTAACTGGATTTTCTTCTGAAGCATCAGATCTAATGTCATCACCGTCTATTCCGTCCTCCTGAATGAGAGAAAATGCATTGGCGATGTATCTCCTATATCGTCCATCTGCAGGAAAAAAAAAACAGGGCGTGACACAAGGCAACATTAGTGTGGGGAAATAAAAATATAATATTCCATCTCTGGCCGGCTCAGGGACAAACCGACCTTATTAAAAATGCATAGCTCATGGCTGCCAGTGCCTCCCACCGGCTTCTCCACTGATAAGATAATCCTGGTGCTCAAAGTGGGACAGTTTAAACCAGTTTGAGGGTGTGTTGAGCATGGTAGGGGTGTGGTTTAGTGTGTGGCCTAATTATGGCCAGGGCCAGCGCACAGGGCAAACCTGGGCAATTGCCATGGCCCCTGGCATCTTCAGGGGCCCACTCAGGCTGACACTTGGCCATGGTATTATTTTACAGTGTAACCGTGCCACTGAATGCCGCGTGTTCTGTGCAGACCTGCTCACGGCTGGCGTCAGCAACAGGGGATAATCGGCAACAATGGAGAAGGTGGCATGGAATGGGGGTGGCAAAAACCAGGTGACAACTGACAGCAATGATGGAGTCTTTAGTGGCAGTGGAGCAAGCAGTAAGCGCTGAAGGGTGCTTTGTAGCAGTAGAGAATGCAACAAGCACTAGAGGACAATTGGTGGCTATAGGGAAGGCAATAAGGACTGGAGGATGATTGGTGGCTATAGGGAAGGCAATAAAGACTGGAGGGCGATTGGTGGCTATAGGGAAGGCAATAAGGACTGGAGGGTGATTGGTGGATATAGGGAAGGCAATAAGGACTGGAGGATGATTGGTGGCTATAGGGAAGGCAATAAGGACTGGAGGGTGATTGGTGGATATAGGGAAGGCAATAAGGACTGGAGGATGATTGGTGGCTATAGGGAAGGCAATAAGGACTGGAGGGTGATTGGTGGATATAGGGAAGGCAATAAGGACTGGAGGATGATTGGTGGATATAGGGAAGGCAATAAGGACTGGAGGATGATTGGTGGCTATAGGGAAGGCAATAAGGACTGGAGGGTGATTGGTGGCTATAGGGAAGGCAATAAGGACTAGAGGATGATTGGTGGCTATAGGGAAGGCAATAAGGACTGGAGGGTGATTGGTGACTATAGGGAAGGCAATAAGGACTGGAGGGTGATTGGTGGCTATAGGGAAGGCAATAAGGACTAGAGGATGATTGGTGGCTATAGGGAAGGCAATAAGGACTGGAGGGTGATTGGTGGCTATAGGGAAGGCAATAAGGACTAGAGGATGATTGGTGGCTATAGGGAAGGCAAAAAGGACGGGAGGATGATTGGTGGCTATAGGGAAGACAATAAGGACTGAAGGGTGATTGGTGGCTATAGGGAAGGCAATAAGGACTGGAGGGTGATTGGTGGCTATAGGGAAGGCAATAAGGACTGGAGGATGATTGGTGGCTATAGGGAAGGCAAAAAGGACTGGAGGGTGATTGGTGGCTATAGGGAAGGCAATAAGGACTGGAGGATGATTCGTGGCTATAGGGAAGGCAATAAGGACTGGAGGATGATTGGTGGCTATAGGGAAGGCAATAAGGACTGGAGGGTGATTGGTGGCTATAGGGAAGGCAATAAGGACTGGAGGATGATTGGTGGCTATAGGTGAGGCAATAAGGACTGGCGGACGATTGGTGGCTATAGGGAAGGCAATAAGGACTGGAGGGTGATTGGTGGCTATAGGGAAGGCAATAAGGACTGGAGGGCGATTGGTGGCTCTAGGGAAGGCAATAAGGACTGGAGGATGATTCGTGGCTATAGGGAAGGCAATAAGGACTGGAGGATGATTGGTGGCTATAGGGAAGGCAATAAGGACTGGAGGGTGATTGGTGGCTATAGGGAAGGCAATAAGGACTAGCGGACGATTGGTGGCTATAGGGAAGGCAATAAGGACTGGCGGACGATTGGTGGCTATAGAGAAGGCAATAAGGACTGGAGGATGATTGGTGGATATAGGGAAGGCAATAAGGACTGGAGGGTGATTGGTGGATATAGGGAAGGCAATAAGGACTGGAGGGTGATTGGTGGATATAGGGAAGGCAATAAGGACGGGGGGATGATTGGTGGATATAGGGAAGGCAATAAGGACGGGGGGATGATTGGTGGATATAGGGAAGGCAATAAGGACGGGAGGATGATTGGTGGATATAGGGAAGGCAATAAGGACTGGAGAGTGATCAGCATCAGGAGATAACCCATTTATGGAAGCGGAGCTGAAAGGTTACATCATGTGACACACTAATTAGGGGCCCACTCTCTTGCCCAAGCGCCCCCACAAATTGGCCCTGATTACTGGTCACTTGCTCTAGGAATATTTGGTCCATAAAAGATGTTGGTGATCGAGCCAATGCTCAGGAGTCCAGGCATTCCACTACCACCATTCAACCAAACAGAGCAGTTTTAATCCACGCAGACATCCATCATTCTGCATTTGGTGGGACAGTCTTCCCCATGTCAGAAAAGTGGGACATGTAGATGTTTCTAGAGTTATTGGAGGGACCTCAAAGTAAGTCTGGTTAGTTTAGATTCACCTATAAGCCGGTATAAAGACAGAAGGTCTATGGCTGGACGCTCTTCCAGCCATGAGCCTGCTATGACCACGTCACTTAAAACAGCCAGACATTTGAGCACCTCAAGGTTATGTAGATTTATGAACACCCAATCCACAATGTTGGAGATATTGGGCAACAGCTTAACTTAGTATGTGATCTGCATCTATATTGTTAGGTTAATGTAGTTTACAGTTATGACGGTAGATGGCACTGTTACATATATCTATGTGTAGTCTCTCTATGCGATTCTCTGCTGTGTTGTGTTTCCTGTACATTGAGGTGATCTCTATGAATTTTTTTTCCTGTCTGTGTTATCCACCATGTACGGTGACCTTCTTTTATTGCACTCACGTTTCAATAAAGCCAGTTCCTGTTACACCACTAGTGTCTATGTGAATTTGACTCTGCTGCACCCAGCACTCACACTCTGCAACACATATTACACATGAACTAATCCAATTTTCAGAACTGAGACATTATACCACATGCATGCATGAGTCTCCTGTCATCCCCAAACACTCAGGGGCAGAAATCCTAAAAACTCTGACCAGGAACCATATAGAACAGTGGTGTTTGGTCTTACAGTGTGCTCAGCACCCATCTGGGTCCGTTGGCACCAGAAATGGCTTTCTGTGACTTTCCAACAGAAAATCAGGATCCATATTAGGTTTAGAAGCTTTCCACAAGCAGTACCCAAGGGGAGCAGATCGAGGTCCATCCCAGGGGGAGGCAGCAGGGACTGACCAGGGGTATAAATGCCTAGCTGAGACAAAGCAAGCTGTCTTTTCATTTGGGGGAGGTTAACATGGCAGTACGTGTCAGGAGGGACCAGGATCTAGCACACCCCCTGTACTTGTTTTTTGTATCACTTCACTAAGGACCTACAACTTACGGTAACTGACATAGTTCGTCTAGTGTGTTCTTAAAGCGATTAAATCTATAATGTAATCTGCTCTGTTTTCTTGATCTATCAGTTCTCACATGTCCATGCTTCTCAGTTATTATAGTGGGCTGGCTTATATGCCACCAAGAGCTGGTGGGCTCTGTGCACTGGTGGTAGTGAAAGGGCACTGCAGGCAGTCAGAGTATTAATGATAATTGACAGATGGAGGATTATGGCCAGGGCCAGCGCACAGGGCAAACCTGGGCAATTGCCATGGCCCCTGGCATCTTCAGGGGCCCACTCAGGCTGACACTTGGCCATGGTATTATTTTACAGTGTAACCGTGCCACTGAATGCCGCGTGTTCTGTGCAGACCTGCTCACGGCTGGCGTCAGCAACAGGGGATAATCGGCAACAATGGAGAAGGTGGCATGGAATGGGGGTGGCAAAAACCAGGTGACAACTGACAGCAATGATGGAGTCTTTAGTGGCAGTGGAGCAAGCAGTAAGCGCTGAAGGGTGCTTTGTAGCAGTAGAGAATGCAACAAGCACTAGAGGACAATTGGTGGCTATAGGGAAGGCAATAAGGACTGGAGGATGATTGGTGGCTATAGGGAAGGCAATAAGGACTGGAGGATGATTGGTGGCTATAGGGAAGGCAATAAAGACTGGAGGGCGATTGGTGGCTATAGGGAAGGCAATAAGGACTGGAGGGTGATTGGTGGATATAGGGAAGGCAATAAGGACTGGAGGATGATTGGTGGCTATAGGGAAGGCAATAAGGACTGGAGGGTGATTGGTGGATATAGGGAAGGAAATAAGGACTGGAGGATGATTGGTGGATATAGGGAAGGCAATAAGGACTGGAGGATGATTGGTGGCTATAGGGAAGGCAATAAGGACTGGAGGGTGATTGGTGGCTATAGGGAAGGCAATAAGGACTGGAGGATGATTGGTGGCTATAGGGAAGGCAAAAAGGACTGGAGGGTGATTGGTGGCTATAGGGAAGGCAATAAGGACTGGAGGATGATTCGTGGCTATAGGGAAGGCAATAAGGACTGGAGGATGATTGGTGGCTATAGGGAAGGCAATAAGGACTGGAGGGTGATTGGTGGCTATAGGGAAGGCAATAAGGACTGGAGGATGATTGGTGGCTATAGGTGAGGCAATAAGGACTGGCGGACGATTGGTGGCTATAGGGAAGGCAATAAGGACTGGAGGGTGATTGGTGGCTATAGGGAAGGCAATAAGGACTGGAGGGCGATTGGTGGCTCTAGGGAAGGCAATAAGGACTGGAGGATGATTCGTGGCTATAGGGAAGGCAATAAGGACTGGAGGATGATTGGTGGCTATAGGGAAGGCAATAAGGACTGGAGGGTGATTGGTGGCTATAGGGAAGGCAATAAGGACTAGCGGACGATTGGTGGCTATAGGGAAGGCCATAAGGACTGGCGGACGATTGGTGGCTATAGAGAAGGCAATAAGGACTGGAGGATGATTGGTGGATATAGGGAAGGCAATAAGGACTGGAGGGTGATTGGTGGATATAGGGAAGGCAATAAGGACGGGGGGATGATTGGTGGATATAGGGAAGGCAATAAGGACGGGAGGATGATTGGTGGATATAGGGAAGGCAATAAGGACTGGAGAGTGATCAGCATCAGGAGATAACCCATTTATGGAAGCGGAGCTGAAAGGTTACATCATGTGACACACTAATTAGGGGCCCACTCTCTTGCCCAAGCGCCCCCACAAATTGGCCCTGATTACTGGTCACTTGCTCTAGGAATATTTGGTCCATAAAAGATGTTGGTGATCGAGCCAATGCTCAGGAGTCCAGGCATTCCACTACCACCATTCAACCAAACAGAGCAGTTTTAATCCACGCAGACATCCATCATTCTGCATTTGGTGGGACAGTCTTCCCCATGTCAGAAAAGTGGGACATGTAGATGTTTCTAGAGTTATTGGAGGGACCTCAAAGTAAGTCTGGTTAGTTTAGATTCACCTATAAGCCGGTATAAAGACAGAAGGTCTATGGCTGGACGCTCTTCCAGCCATGAGCCTGCTATGACCACGTCACTTAAAACAGCCAGACATTTGAGCACCTCAAGGTTATGTAGATTTATGAACACCCAATCCACAATGTTGGAGATATTGGGCAACAGCTTAACTTAGTATGTGATCTGCATCTATATTGTTAGGTTAATGTAGTTTACAGTTATGACGGTAGATGGCGCTGTTACATATATCTATGTGTAGTCTCTCTATGCGATTCTCTGCTGTGTTGTGTTTCCTGTACATTGAGGTGATCTCTATGAATTTTTTTTCCTGTCTGTGTTATCCACCATGTACGGTGACCTTCTTTTATTGCACTCACGTTTCAATAAAGCCAGTTCCTGTTACACCACTAGTGTCTATGTGAATTTGAGTCTGCTGCACCCAGCACTCACACTCTGCAACACATATTACACATGAACTAATCCAATTTTCAGAACTGAGACATTATACCACATGCATGCATGAGTCTCCTGTCATCCCCAAACACTCAGGGGCAGAAATCCTAAAAACTCTGACCAGGAACCATATAGAACAGTGGTGTTTGGTCTTACAGTGTGCTCAGCACCCATCTGGGTCCGTTGGCACCAGAAATGGCTTTCTGTGACTTTCCAACAGAAAATCAGGATCCATATTAGGTTTAGAAGCTTTCCACAAGCAGTACCCAAGGGGAGCAGATCGAGGTCCATCCCAGGGGGAGGCAGCAGGGACTGACCAGGGGTATAAATGCCTAGCTGAGACAAAGCAAGCTGTCTTTTCATTTGGGGGAGGTTAACATGGCAGTACGTGTCAGGAGGGACCAGGATCTAGCACACCCCCTGTACTTGTTTTTTGTATCACTTCACTAAGGACCTACAACTTACGGTAACTGACATAGTTCGTCTAGTGTGTTCTTAAAGCGATTAAATCTATAATGTAATCTGCTCTGTTTTCTTGATCTATCAGTTCTCACATGTCCATGCTTCTCAGTTATTATACTGGGCTGGCTTATATGCCACCAAGAGCTGGTGGGCTCTGTGCACTGGTGGTAGTGAAAGGGCACTGCAGGCAGTCAGAGTATTAATGATAATTGACAGATGGAGGATCTCACGGCATAATTGAAGGGGGTGCTCAGAGCAGGTGAAACTCATTTGGTTTCTTGGGCTTGAGTTCTCCCTTTTTACACAGTTCATCTCTCTTTTTAGCAGATAGACGCACATTTACATCGAACCCCCTTCTCCCGCCACCTCTCCTCTTGTCCCTTCCTACCTTTACCCTCTTGTCTTCTCTTTTTTGTTTTCTTTCCTTATGCATTTTCAGTGTTTTTATATTGGACATGCCGTCCACCATATCCAATATGGCAGATCCCAAACCCGAACTTTAGCCAAAGGTCCATGTTTGAGTTGGGCGTTCATCCCGAACCTGAAAAAGCTGGTTGATTAGCAGCCTATCCACCAGCTTCACCTAAAGTGTGCAGGAAGCTGCTGTAAGACTTGCCTTGGCCCCAGGATCCGGCGGTCTGCGTTCTGCTGTCAAAATGTTCACGACAGGGGCTTCAGAAAAACGGCTGCCCCCATGAATGAGACTGAAAGATGCTATAAGTGTCCTTATTTATGGGCGGCCATTTTTCTGAAGCCCCTGGTGTGGACATCTTGACAGCAGAATGTCACCAGTGATGGACGGATCGTGGGGACGAGGTAAGTTGAGAAGCCACTTCCTGCTGCTGCTCTCTACATTGCCCCCCCCCCACTCCTCACCTGCGCTCCATTGGCTCCTCACCCACCGATAATTTTAATTCCGTAGGCCAGCGGGTAAGGCGTGGTACTCAAAACTAACTTTTGTTCAAAGATCGTCCGAACTTGCCGAACCTGAACTTGTACCAGTTTACTCATTCGTACCCGCCAACACTTTCTAAATCGGTGAAGTGGCTCTTTAAAAGTTTGATGTAGCCCCTTCCATTCTCTTGGCTACAACAACATGGCTACCACTTCTACACACACACACACACACACACACACACACACACACACACACTGTTCTAGAATAGCTGGAAACAATATCATTACCCCTCCTTAGCCTCCAGTGCGACACCCGGCAGCCTCCTCCAAAAACATGGTTGCCCCTCCTTTTCACAGACAGACAGAGGAACCCATTCTCTGTAAGTGGACCAAAACCCAGGGTTTTTGATTATCCTGAGTTATAGTCCTTTCTCCTGGGGCACCCCGCAAGCGCATGCAGATCTGCTCATGCCCACTCATCGCCCAGTAGTGGTGCGCTCTGCTGCCCGCATCCCCGCTGCCCTCCCCGCCCGCACCAGCCATTCACAAAAGGTCTAGCAGGCGACACCCACTGCTCGAACATGCGTTGGATCGGGGAAGAAGGTGAGTTTAATGGAGACAAGAGAGTAAAAGGTAGAATGCAACGAGCCATTAAAAGAAGGTCCCACAGATGTAGAATCACATGGGCTCAAATTAAAGCCCTAAATACAATCATTCATCTCTGATGCACACTTTCAGTGATGCCGTAATAATAGACCAAAGATGCCTAATAAAGCAGACTTCACACTTCTAGGAATTTCATCTCTCAAAAGAGCCGAGTTCAGGATAAAACCTTACCACACATAAAATGGGCTCCATAGATAAAAAGAAGCTCTAAAGAGGAACGTCAATTGAAACAGCTCATGATTCACATATATACACAGAGGGAACCAGGGGAGAACCGGGCAAATGCCCAGTGGGCCGCACTACTTTGGGGCACTGGGCTGTTACATTTACTAACACTCCCATCCAATCTCAGACCCCCATTTCCTTCATCACTCTATCCCCGCACCCAAGCAATCCCAGCCCATGTCCTCACCCTAATGATTTAGCCTCAGTCTTGGAGCGCACTGGTTGGCCGGCCAGGAAGCAGCAGAGATGCCACTGGCTGGTCCTGGGTGGGCCAAGTGCATACCTCCCAAGTGTCCCTGATTTGGAGGGACTGGCCCTCTTTTGATTCCATGTCCCCCTGTCCCTCGTTGTTTTCATGTGTCCCTCTTTGAGGTGTAACATGCAGTTCTGCATCAGTAAATGATTCATTTGCCTATTCAAGGTGTTTCTATTGTTGTAACTGTTACATCCTATCTCCTATCTATCCCTCAATGAGGGGGGAGTTGCTTAATTTAACAAATGTCCCTCTTTCCCACCCTGAAAAGTTGGGAGGTATGCAAGTGTTGGTAAAATCCCAGGCTGATTTTTGGCCCTAGTTGGAATCTTATACATTAGAGCTGTCAGCCGTGGGTTTTGGTCCACTTTAATTTATAAGAAGAAGACATCCCCAAACCTCACTCAGCTTTCTCTTCTGGACTACAACAAAATGGCCGCCACTGCTTTCCCCATATACCCCCGCCCCAGAGAGCCCTTTTCCTCCTCTGTACAATAAGAAAAACATTATACTTTACTCTCCAGTCCTGCCAAACACCCAGCGAACCGATTGCAGTTTTTTTTGCCTTTCTATTCTACATACAATGCTAATCATATCTAAACATAGTTCCTCGCTATGAATCCAGAAACGTGGCTTAAAACTATCACAAATACTGACGTGCTCTTTTTATTTCAATAATCAAACTCGATATATATTAAGTTACGTCATTTTTTATAAAAGGGTGAGGTCGTTCACTACAACAAAATGGCCAACAACTGAAGACACTTTTCTCTCACAGTCTTATGCGCGACTCTGATTGGTCCAGCAAGTTGTGTGTGGTGAGCATAGGCACCGCCCAGTCGTTCTTATTTTTTCACGGGCGCGTGCTCTGGCGCCCTCTGCTGAGGGACTGGCGCAAAGCATCAATGCCAACCAGCGAAACGCCACCCCGGCGGCCATTTTGTCGTAGCGCACAGTGTGGCAAAAGGAAGCAGCGGCCATTTTATTGTGGTTCACACTATGGCTGTGAAGCCGGGATAATGTAGTAGATGACGGGCTTTTCCTTTCTATGGAGCAGGCTTCGTGTCCCTTGCAGTAAGAGGAGCCAGTGTCAGAGGTATGACCCTTCATGGTGCCAGTGTGCTGCTGAATGGGCCTGCATTGTGTTAATGTCCAATTTGCTTTGGTGCTGTTGGTTGCTAAGCTCCTGCCATC
Source organism: Gastrophryne carolinensis (assembly GCA_027917425.1). Lineage (NCBI taxonomy): Eukaryota > Metazoa > Chordata > Amphibia > Anura > Microhylidae > Gastrophryne > Gastrophryne carolinensis. The sequence goes on from CM051235.1 coordinate 627,449,884, forward strand.
CGCTTGGCGACAGCTTGTGGTCGTGCAAAGCGAACGGTGGTCGTCCAAGGTTTCAGGTGTGGTCAGGTCATAGGTTAGTGGTGTGTTAGTCTAGGCCGATTTTGAGGGTGATAGTCTCCAATGGCAGTGATTTCTGTTGCTTGTGAGTGTGCTTTATATATTAAATTCCATTGGTTTTAAAGACATAGGCCTCGATTCAATAAGAGTTGAAAAAGAATTCTTACGGTAGTAAAAAAATTCAATTCATGAGAAAAAAGCCTGAGAATGTCACTGTTACTGAAAAAATAGATAAAAGGACAATGAAAGTCAATGGCAGCTTTTACTACAGTGTAGGATAGAGTAAAAAGTTCTCTACTTTTCTTAGGAGTAAAAAAGTGCCATTGACTTTCATTGCCTTTTTATCTGGTGATTCAGTAACCGTGACATTCTCAGGCTTTTTTCTCATGAATTGAATTTTTTACTACCATAAGAATTTTTTTCAACTCTTATTGAATCGAGGTCATAGTGCACTAGTATTCTATTCCCCTATTCTTCTCTCCTTACATGGCTGTTTGAATTTAATTGGTGAACCTTTAATTGAGTGATATGAGGATTTAAAACCTCGGAGCCATTCACACTATCCTTGCCATTGGAGATTGTCATCCTGAATTGCCGAGTACTTCCACATCTATGATGATATATGCTCCCCGTATGAATGATATATATGCTAATTTGTGGTGCGGGTAAGAGTTTGGTGTGTCCGGTGGCGGTTCACTTGGAAGTCAAAGGAACAGCATGCACTTTGGGACAGACTTAATATATTCATCATAAGCTAGCTCTGTTTTTCTGTATAATTTTGAATTACTACATTGTAAGAAGGGACTTATGCAAGTACTAGATTGAGTGTTTCTTTATACGATTTTGAGGGTGGTCGGGTCAGGCAGGTGGTGGTCAGGGTTTATGGTCAGGTTGGGCTCCTGTCAGGCATCGGACAGCTGATGTTAGTGGTCAGGTCTGGCAATAGGTCACAGAAATGTTTATGGTCAGGCTGTGGGTTCCTTTACAAGCCAGGTCAGGCAATATGTGGGTCTGGTTGGGTTTAAGGACAGGGCAGAAGAACAATCAAGGCAGGAGACATTCAGGATCACGTGAAACCCGTCCGGCAGCTCAGGTTTATCATCAGGTCAGGCAGTGGTGCTTCTCTCTGGGCCTAATGCTCGGGATCCTGTCAGGTAAGTCCAGGCGGCTAAAGTTTTAGTGAGGTCAGACAATAGAACAGGGCAGCAGAAGTTCAACATCATGTCATCCTGTAGGTCAGCCCAGGCAACTAAGGTTCAGGATGACATCTAACAGTTAGTCCAGGCAGGTAATGTTTAGGGCCGGGTCAGAACTTAGCTTATTCTAGGTAGCTAGGGTTTTACAGTAAAGCCAGGCAATAGGTTAGTGCAGGCAGGCACCCAAGTTTCAAGTTAATGTCAGGCAATAGGTCTGTCATGTTGGCCAAAAATATGGCTAATATGGACCAATAATAGAAAGGGGCCGATTCCCCCCCCCCATTGGCTCCTACTTACCTTTTGGATGTCTGACATCTGGTATCTTCAGGGCCCGATCCCCTGCTTATCCATCTGTAAGTGACCTGTGGCTATAGCGCCACCATTGCATCTCATTTATGGACCCTGCGCAGGCACGAGATTGGGGGCCACACACAATTCCTGATGGGATGCAAGATGGTAATGACACCACCCGTCGGAAGGTCGCCCGGAATTCAAGGGACCCAGAAGATGGATCCCCCGGTGTGGTGAGTAAATAGCACCCAAAGGTAAAACTGGAGGGGGGCAGAAGATCAGTGAGGTTTGGGGGAGGTTCTAACCATCCTTGATGTTCTTCTATAATGTCAGGCAATAGGTCTGTCTTCTATACATGTATCCAGCTCAACCGAGTCCCATAAAACATAACTTTTAATGCTGGTGTGTGTGTTGATCTCGCCCCCCTCGAAAGGTTACGCGTTTCGAGGTGTAATCCCCTTAGTCAACCGCGAGGCTCTGCTTTAAAGAAGGCAGGCAGTGGCTTCCATTCCCTGACGCGTCTGTCTTGTTGGCTATAGTTTCTGGTCAGGTCAGGCAGTAGGTTAGTCTGGATCAGGTTTAGCATTTTGTCTAACTTTTAGGCAGTCCAGTCAGGGGATTGGTAGTGGTAGTGCCCAAGCCACACCAAGTATTTGGTTACTGCACAAGGGAGGGTTAGTAATATGCAGGTTTGGCTATTGTTTTAAGCAGCATCTAAATTGCCCCGGGAGGGGGCGTGGCATATGAGCACTGCTTGCTTTGCTTGGCCTGGTTAAAGTCCTTTTTGACTGTTGGTCCGCTTTAATACAAGCAAGTGTCCTTCATTATCCCGGGCTATATTTCAACATTTGAATACAGAAGTGTGCACCCTAACTGTGCTCAGACTGGCTTTTCTTTTTCGTAGGCAAATCTTTAAGAAGGTCCCGGCTGTCTCCTAATTGGGAGAACTTGGCCTCGAAATCTTTTACCAGGACAGGCCCACAGACCATGGACAGCAAAGGGGACAAGGTGACCAAAAAGATCCTAAACCTGGCCCTGGAGATCATCTTCCTGCTGACCGGAGAGGTGAGGGGGATTCTGGGAGGTCACATGTCTCTGTTCTCATCTCTATTAATAAAACACGCCCCTGACCGGAGAGGTGAGGGGGATTCTGGGAGGTCACATGACTCTGTTCTCATAAAACACGCCCCTGACCGGAAAAAGGTGAGGGGGATTCTGGGAGGTCACATGACTCTGTTCTCATCTCTATTAATAAAACACACCCCTGACCGGAGAGGTGAGGGGAATTCTGGGAGAACTAGCGGAATATCAGGTTGATATCTATTTATTTTAGGATCAATGTCTGCTGTCATTTGTTATTTTCAGAATTACATGTTAGTGAAGAAGACCTCCGGTGACCACGGCGCCCACCCTCCCGTGTCAGGACGATGGAGCCCGAGCACCATCATGAATCCTCCGCCTCTCTCCTTGGCACTTGGGGGAAATGGTGGCACCAAAATTATAGAGGTCACCAACAGGATCATCAAGCTGCTGATGAGGGAGGTGAGCGGCGTCTGGAATTCTAGGGCATTATTCTTTAAAGTGGACCAAAACCCAGGATATTGACTATCCTGGGTTTTGGCCCTTGCCCATGCTGTGTGACCTGGTGGCCGATTCTTGATGACTTGGGGGAAGGGGATCCAGCGGCCCTGGAATCTGGGTTTCTATTCCGGATGCCCCGGGGGGGAGGGAATAAAGCGGTCCTGGAATCCAATAGATTTCAGGGCCGATGGGGAGTGGGTTTTGATTCTGGATGCCCCGGGGAGGGAATCCAGTGGCCCTGGAATCTTATATATTTCAGGGTCGATGTGGCGTGAGTTTTGATTCTGGATGCCCCGGGGAGGGAATCCAGTGGCCCTGGAATCTTATATATTTCAGGGCCGGTGGGGCGTGGGTTTGATTCTGGATGCCCCGGGGGAGGGAATCCAGCAGCCCTGGAATCTTATAAATTTCAGGGCCCATACGGCGTGGGTTTTGATTCTGAATGCCCCTGAGGGAGGGAATCCAGCAGCCCTGGAATCTTATAAATTTCAGGGCCCATACGGCGTGGGTTTTGATTCTGGATGCTCCGGGGGGGGGGGGGGGGGGGGGGGGGGGGGGAGGGAGTCCAGCGGGCTGTGGGTTTTGGTCCTCTTTAACTCTTGCAATGACTGAGTGATTTGTGTGTCAGGAGGAGGCTCTCTGTTTGCCCTTGGAGGAGCAGAAGTATTCAGAAGGACATCCTCCGGACCTGCAGAAGAAGGCCACAATGGAGGACCAGGCGCCATTTGACTCCTCAGGTAATAGGAAACAGTATGGGGGTCCCCTTTAGATCTGTGAGATCATGAATACCTAGAATTAATGTCCTTGGCCATTGTGTGCTATCTGCAGATGATCTGATGAAGCAGACGAGCACCCGTCCTTATTGCCGGCTTTCCGGGGAGGAGCATCGGGCCCCACAGGTAGAGGAGAGCAAGCGTTTCCCCCGAGATCTCATCCTTTTCTGTCCCCTCATCCGTCAGACTCTGATAGAAATCTCCTCTATGGCGTCTTGTGTAGGGCGACGGCCTGGTCGTGGTCAAGGTGGAAGATGGACAAGATGTGTCTGTGCGGGGGGAGGAGAGTTGTGCCGAGGAGGAAGTCTCTCCGCTGATCAGCCCAGGTGAGAAACTAAAACCAGAACAAAAAGAGCAATACAGGAAACTTATAAGACCACTAAACTGGACCTTCAGCCTGAATCGCCTATTGTGTATGTCTCCCCTACTCTGTAACATACCTTCCAACTTTTCAGGGTGGAAAAGAGGGACAATTTGTAAATGAAACCACGCCCCCTCAGTGAGGGATGGATATAAGTGGGGTGTAACAGTTACAACAATATAAACACCTTGAATAGACAAATCACCACATTTTTCGCTCTATAAGACGCGCCTAGAAATATGAAAAAAATATTCTGAACCCAAATATTGTGCTTAAGAACCAAATAATTGGCAAGGTGCATAATCCCTCCCTTACAGGCAGTGTAGCATCCCCCCCCCCCATCCCCCCTATCGGTAGTGTGGCATTCCCCCCTCCCATTCCCCATATAGGCAGTGTGGCATTCCCCCCTCCCATTCCCCATATAGGCAGTGTGGCATTCCCCCTCCCATTCCCCATATAGGCAGTGTGACATTCCCCCCTCCCATTCCCCATATAGACAGTGTGGCATCCCCCCTCCCATTCCCCATATAGGCAGTGTGGCATCCCCCCTCCCATTCCCCATTACAGGCAGTGTGGCATTCCCCCCTCCCATTCCCCATATAGGCAGTGTGGCATCCCCCCTCCCATTCCCCATTACAGGCAGTGTGGCATTCCCCCCTCCCATTCCCCATTACAGGCAGTGTGGCAAATCCCCCCTCCCATTCCCCATTATAGGAAGTGTGGCAAATCCCCCTTCCACTCCCCATTATAGGCAGTGTGGCATTCCCCCTCCCATTCCCCATTATAGGAAGTGTGGCAAATCCCCCTTCCACTCCCCATTATAGGCAGTGTGGCATTCCCCCTCCCATTCCCCATTACAGGCAGTGTGGCATCCCCCCTCCCATTCCCCATAGGCAGTGTGGCATTCCCCCTCCCATTCCCCATATAGGAAGTGTGGCATCCTCCATCCCATTCCCCATTACAGGCAGTGTGGCATCCCTACACAGTGTGTGCCCTACACAAACACCCTCTCCGGGCATCGGGTAGGCGTGGCCTGTGGCTAGCGTCCAGTGAGGACAGCAGACGCAGGCCACGTTCACCCGCTGCATGGACTGGGCGATTGTGTAAGACGTGCAGTGCGTCTGAGGAGAGAAGCAGCGGCAGAGACAACGGGCCGCTCATCCACTGTATGGCCTCCTGAGCTGCCAGCAATGCTGTATGTAAATATATATAAATATATTTTATTTTTACATTTGCCTGATAAGATGCACTGACATTTCTGGGGGAAAAATAGGTGCATCTTAAAAGGCGAAAAATACAGTAATCATTTATTGCTGCAGATCTGCATGTTACACCTCAAAGAGGGACATTTGTTAAATTAGGCCACACCTCCTCAGTAAGGAATGGATAGGAGATAGGGTGTAACAGTTACAACAATAGAAACACATTGAATAGGCAAATGAATCATTTATTGCTGCAGATCTGCATGTTACACCTCAAAGAGGGACAAATAGGAACAATGAGGGACAGGGGGACATGGACTCCAAAGAGGGACAGTCCCTCCAAATGGAGGACAGTTGGGAGGTATGCTGTACATACAGATTGTTTAAATAAAAAATCATCCTACCTGCACCCGGTGCAGTCATGTTCAATGCAGGGCTGTGGAGTCGGTAAGCCAATGTTCCGTCTAACATGAGTCTTAGATTGATAGAATATAAAATATATCTATAAATAACATTTTACGCCTCTTATGAAAGCTTCATTAATTATACAATACTATTTAGAGATTGTCTTTCTTATGCTGGAGTTGACACATTTCTACCAACTCCACAGCCCTGGTTAAATGAGCGAAAGCCACTCTGTATGCTTCAGCAAGCTAGATAGCTCAGTGGGTGAAGCTATGGACTTGGCATCAGAGGCTCCATAAAAGCTCCTTTAAAGGAGCTGTATTATAAAACTGTGTAACATTAAAACCCCATATAAACTCATCGGCTAATGAAAGGAGGGGTCACTTATACACCTACACTCAATAAGACTCCCGCCACGCTTGTGGTTTCTTTTGGTGGGAATAAAATCTAGGGCTGACAGGTTTGAGTGTATCAGGACCTTGGACTCTTCTTCCTTCCATCAAAGTAAACAAGCCTGGTTGGATATTTCTTGATGCCGGGTGTATAAGTGACCCCTCATCCCGCCATCCAGCATAGTTATATGGATTTTATATCACTGGTATATTTTTTTGTGATAGTCCTTTTCTAAAGTGGATTAAAACCCTGTTCGACTGGCACTGGAATCTTAAAGTGGTCCAAAACACAGCATTTTGCCAGGATCTAGGCCCTGGAATCTAAAGGACTTCCTAACATCCTAAAGCGGGATGCCCCTATGTGTGAAACCCCCGGGGTCGCTGGTGAACTCACCTATACCGATCGCTCCCATTGCCATCCGCCCCATCCCATTCAGGTAGGCCGGTCAGGGGAGCATGCATGCTCGATCAGGAAGCCGGGGATGAGGCCAGCCAAATGCAACATGGTGAAAAAACACGTTTTTTTTTTAAACCAGACCACTGGCAAGCCACCAGATATTGGACCAGGGCGGCTAAGCTAAGCAACTGAAAAGCTGCGAGACTCGCAGAGGGCCCGGTGAGGGTGGGAGGGAGCACAGACACTCTAACCCCCCCTCCGATGTCAATCAAAATGGGGGGAATAGAAAAAGCAGCATGTCAGAGATCCGGAAGACGCCAATATCCAAAAGGTACGCTACGTCGGGGTGGGGGTGTAGTAGGACCTGCACGTTTAGAGGTCTGTTCCTCTTTAAACCAGAGCTTCACCCTGAATAAGAGCAAATCTTCTATGCCCCCCCCCCCCCCCGTACATACAGATTGCCCACATTCAAAATCATCCTACCTGCACCTATTGTGTATTTTTAACCTTTTAACATAAAGATGGCGGCCCTTGGAGTCTCAGGCTGCCTACAGACAGGAAGTGTCTTCTCACTGTGCTGCTCTGCATTCTGGGATTGCTGTCCTTTTCATGACCCCAGCTCTGCTCTGTCTGTGCAAAGCACAGATATAAAAGTCTTAAAGGAGCCACAGCACTCAACCCTGTTAGCTTGCAGGCCAGCCTATAATCTGTCTCTAAACTTGGTTAAAAACAGAGGCTCGGTCACACACATCTGCAGAAGTATGCTTAAGCTGCACCACCAGAGCCAAGGTGCCGCTGTGGGGTGCAGTCCTAACTCTAATCTCTGAGAGCCCATCTGGGACATACAGTGCAATAGATAAATTGGGAGCAGGCTTACCTGAGGTTGCCCTAAACCTCTCAAGTGCAGCCCATGGGGTGGAAGGGTCAAAGACCTTGCAATACAGCCTAGACCCCACACACCATGTGCTTGCACAAATTCAAAAGAAACAAAGGAGGGGTGGCACAGATATAACCCCGCCCCCTGCACTTTTCACCCCTCTCCTCAATATGTGATGCTTCTGAGGCAAGATGGCGGCGCTTGTATCCCAGAGCTCTTTTCAGAGTTGAAGCCCAGCGGGGGAAAGAATAAGTAGTAAACGACTAAAAACTTGATAATATTATATAATTTAACTATAATAATTTTAGATGCTGGGGAATAGTTTTTTAAGGGTTTGGGCTTTTCATTAAATGATGCTGAAGGTCCAGTTTAAGAAACCATTTCCCTGTTTTTCATCTATTAAAGGAGCTGTATCGCGAAATTGTGTAATATTAAAAATACATACAAACACGTCAGCTAATGAGAGGAGGGGTCACTTATACAGCTGAACTGAACAAAACTCTCACCAAGCTTGTGGTTTATTCTCTCATGGTAGGAATAAAATCCAGGGGTGACAGGTTTAGTCTATCCGGGGTGACAGAGCCCGTCACCCCGGATGTCCTTTTCCTTCTATTAAAAGAAAATAAAACAAGCCTGGCTGGATATTTCTTGATGCCGGGTGTATAAGTGACCCCTCCCCCTGCCATCCAGAATATTTATATGGATTTTTGTCATTTTTTGCGATATGGCTCCTTTGTATATGGGGAAAGGGGGTATTTGTTCACTGATTCAGTATTATTCTGCAGATGAACACTATCAAAACTACTCCCCGAGCCGCCATTTTGCTACCTCATCGTCATGCAAAATAGAAGACAATCCAATCTGTTGCAGTTCAGACTTTTCCCTGAAGACTCCTGAATGCGCTTCAGAAGACGCGTTACAGAAGAGATCGGCTGAGGTGGAGAAACTGACGTCAGATACCCAAAGCGGAACTTTTATTTCCCAAAATGGAACCTACGCGGCGAAGAAACCTTATACCTGTTCCACGTGTGGGAAAAGCTTTGCCCGGAAAACGTCTCTTTCCATCCATACAAAGATTCATTCGGACGTGAAGCCCTTCTCGTGCTCCGTATGCGGCAAATGCTTCACCCAGAAATCGCTCGTCGATAGGCACGAAAAGGTGCACACGGGAGAGAAGCCTTTTTCTTGTCTCGAGTGCGGAAAGAGCTTTAGGCAGAAGTCGCATTTCGCCAGACACGCGCAGATACACACAGGCGTGAAACCGTTTTCTTGCGCCGACTGTGGAAAATGTTTTACCCAAAAGGGAGATCTGGTTTCACACCTGAGAACTCACACGGGGGAGAAACCCTTCTCATGTTCTGAATGTGGGGCCTGCTTTTCCTGGAAGGTTCAGCTTTTTAGGCACCAGGCAATCCACCGGCCCAAGAACAACTTCTGACACAGGAGGAGAATCCCATACATTTGTTGGAAGGTTTTTGTGCAAAAACTAGAGATTGTTTTCCTGTCCTGTCATGAATGTGATTGTCATGTTATTGTGTAAAGTGTTTTTCTAATACAGATTTTGTTTCATATTGGAGAACAGACGCCACCTTTTTGAGCCTTCCATGGGTGTTGGTGGAGACTTTTAAAACATTTTTGTTACATCGGATACTGTATTTTTCGTGCTATAAGAGGCACTTACAGGCAGAGTGCATCCTACCCTCCCAATCCCTATAGGCCATGTGGCAAACCAACCACCCCATTCCCCATAACCAATGTGGCATTTTCCCCTCCCATTCCCCATAACCAATGTGGCTTTCCCCCCCTCCCATCACCTATAGGCAGGTTCAACTTTTTGGACACCAAGCAATCCACAGGCTCAAGAACAAGATACAGTATTGTTTTACGACAGGATTGTTTTTCTGTCCTGAATGTCGTGATTGTGTAAAGTGTTTCCTACCCTCCCAATCCCTTCCCCATTGGCATTCTCACCCATCTCCCATTCCCCAATGGGCAGTGTGGCATCACCCCTCCAAATCCCCATAGGTATTGTGGCATTTCCCCCTCCCCCCATAGGCAGTGTGTTTTTTTCCCCCTCCCCCCCCCCCATTCCTCATAGGCAGTGTGGTATTCCCCCCCCCCCTTCCCAATCCCCATTGGCAGTGTGGCTTCCCCCCCCCCTCCATTTCCCATTGGCAGTGTGGCATTCCCCATAGGCAGTGTGGCATACCTCCCTTTCCCAATCCCTATAGGCAGTGTGGCATTCCCCCCCTCCATTCCCCATAGGCAGTGTGGCATTCCCCCCCCCTCCATTCCCCATAGGCAGTGTGGCATCCCCCCCTCCCTCTCCATTTCCCATAGGCAGTGTGGCATCCCCCCCCCCTCCATTCCCCATAGGCAGTGTGGCATCCCCCCCCCCTCCATTCCCCATAGGCAGTGTGGCATCCCCCCCCCCCTCTCCATTTCCCATAGGCAGTGTGGCATCCCCCCCCCTCTCCATTTCCCATAGGCAGTGTGGCATCCCCCCCCCCTCCATTCTCCATAGGCAGTGTGGCATTCCCCATAGGCAGTGTGGCATTCCCCCTTCCCATCCCCCAAAGGGGGGGGGGGGGGGGCGGCTCAACCAGTCTGATGTATAACGTCTGGTATCTATACCCAGAAACCACTGCGACCCTACACTGGACAGCAGGAAAGTTGTATACAAGCATACAGCCAGCTCACACAGGGAGCCATTTTCAGGATACCTCAACTGCATACACATACATATATAAGGCCAAATGTGTAAATCCAGTCATAGGAATACCATTGAAACACAGATATGGACTTGGCTTGCCACCATTGAACAATTTAGCAATGATATGTGTTTGGAAGAGAGAAGTGAGTGCACCTGGCTTCTTCTTTTTGTACTATTCAATTTTTTGTTTCATTTTTGTTATAGTTTTTGATTTTAGCTTTGTTTCTTATTTTTCTTTTTATTCTGTAAACCCTCAAAGGTCACAGATATTTAAGTTTATTATTTTTTATTTATGGTTATCGGCTTCGGAAGGCGTGAACCCAAAATCATGAGAATATATTCTGGACTTGAAAACCTTAGGTGAGCAAAGTCATTTTAAAAGTGACCGACCTATTTAACACTAGAAAAGTTTTCTTCTTGTTCTTAATGCGGAGAGCACATCAGACGTCATGTTTTGCTTAAGGCCAGCACATGCACCCATCTGCTCCTTCCGCTTGTGTCAGCTGACTAGGGAATAACCAGTCCTGCTACTCTGGGCCTTTTATGAGGAAGTCTCTGGGATCTGTATGATGCCAGAAGATTTCCATGTAATTCTGCCGTGCCACACTCTGCTCCTAATTTCTGTTCCTTTTAAAAACCTGAACTATTTGCGTACAACTCTTGGCTACCTTCCTGGTCTTTGTTATTGGATTAACCTCTTGCTGAACTTGCTCACTCATCTATGACCCATGGCTTACTTCCTAGACTCACTTAGCGGATTGGCTACTTGCTGAACTTAGATATCCACTTCGGTCTTGCACCAGCTGTAAAAATACCATTTTGTGAATACTCACTTGTAAAATGGGTATTATAAGTATGTCACACACCCCACTTCAATCATTAATTATTACACTTGGGTTACTCCACCAGCAGGTGGCGACGTGCAGAGAAGTCATGAAAAACAAGCCCCTCCTGGTCTATACATACCTGGCACCTCTCACTCATTCCCCAGTATTCAAACAGCAGTAAAGACAAGGTACCAGGAAAAAAACCCTCAAACTGTAAACAAAACCACCCTATAAAGAATCCGGGATACCAAAAGGGCGGGTGAAGTGGGGTGTGTGACATACTTATAATACCCATTTTACAGGTGAGTATTCACAAAATGGTATTATTCTAAGTATGTCACACACCCCACTTCAATCATTAATTATTACACTTGGGACATCCAACAGCAGTGTCCAGAAAAGGGCGGGTATCCAAAAAGGCCATAATGCAAAACACAAACCACTGCAGCCTGCCGAGCCTTGCGGCCAAACACAGCATCCGCTGAGGCCCGCACATCAACCTTGGAAAAACTTAGAAAAAGTGTGAACAGAAGACCCAGTAGCAGCCTTACAAACTTGTTCAACAGATGCCTGGTACTGAAAAACCTAAGGCACTCACGAATAGAATGAGTAGTGATACGAAAAAGGGAGAAAACCTTCCCCTTGGTAGAATAGGCCCCAACAACAGCCTGACGAATCCATTTGCTAATGGAAGACTTAGCGGGAGCCAAACCCTGACTAGGCCCAACAGGGCACCACGAAAAATACATCAGTCTGACGAAAAAGAGAAGAAGTAAACAAACCCTCTCCTTGTCATTCCTAGGCCTAGGACACAAGGAAGGAAGAACAATGTCCTGGTCAAAATGAAAACAGACACCACCTTAGAAAAACAGTCCGTATTGGAGCGGAAAACCACCTTGACCTGATGTCTCTCAAAGTGAAGAGCCTGAACCAACAAGGCTGCCAACTTCAAGACAAGTAGAACAGAAGTGAAGGCCACCAACAAGCAACCTTCTGAGTCAGAGTAGGAAGAACAATAACCTGCAAAGGCTCAAGGAGAAGCCGGAAGAGCAGAGAGAACCAAATTCAAATCCCAAATAGGGAGCAAAGGCTTCCGAGGAGGCCGCAGATGCAAACCCCCTGGAAAAAAGTCCTGACCAAAGGACGGAGTGCAAATAACCTAAAAAGATAGACAAGGCAAAACCTGCCCCTTCAAAGTACTCAGCTGAAGACCAGAATCCAGCCCCGATTGAAGAAATTCCAAAAACCGAGAAATAGAAAAGACCCGGCAGGGCAAAGATCTAGCCTCACACCAATCAATATAAGATCTCCAGACCCTATAATAGATGGAAGAGGAAGACCTCTTCCTAGCACTAACAAGAGTCCGAATGACCGAATCCAAAAGACCCTCCTCCCTCAAGAAGGAGGTTTCAGCAGCCAAGCCGTCAAAGCCAGCGTTGGTAAACTGGGGTAACACAGTTGACCCTGAGTGAGAAGATCTGGCCGAAGAGGCAGATCGAACTCAACCACTGCCAGACGAACGATGTCTGCGAACCACACCCGCCCTGGCCACCTTAGAGCCACGAGAATGGCGAGAACTCCTTCCAGAACCAACTTTCGCAGCACCCTGCCTAGCATGGGAATCGGAGGAAACAGATAAAGAAAACCCCAGGTCCCTCCAGCTCAGGGCCATGGCATCCGCCGCCAGAGCCAGAAGATCCTAAGAAAGCGACACGAGTGTCAGAAGCTCGTGATTGTGACGAGAGGCAAACAGATCCACCTCCGGCGTCCCCCACCGGAGACAAAACGACTGAAACACCTGGGGATGGAGAGACCATTCCCCCCGGCGGGAAGAAAGTCCGCCTCCGAGTTTTCCACTCCTGGAATGTACACTGCCGAGATGCAAGGAACATGAGTCTCTGCCCAAACTAGGATCAGAGACACCTCTCTGAAGGCACTCAGACTGCGAGTCCCTCCTTGGTGATTGATGTAAGCAACCGCCGTCCGATTGTTCAATCGAACCTGAACCGGCAAGCCCTGTAAATGCTGCGGCAAGTGAGACAGAACCAACCTGATGGCTCCCAACTCCAAAACATTGATGGGCAAGTAGGCTTCCAAAGGACCCCACCGCCTCCTGACAAACTGGCGTCCATGGTGACAGTTTCCCAAAGCAGGGTCAGAAAGGACCTACCCTTCAAGAGATTGTCCGAGACCAACCACCACAGTAGAGACTGCCAAACCCGGGGGGACATCCAGAAAGACCGATCCAACGACCGCGGTCGCCGGTCCCAAGATGCCAACAGAAAAAGCCGAAGCGTCCGCGTGTGAAACTGCACGAAGGGAACTGCCTCGAAAGAAACTACCATCAGCCCCACCAGCCATATCTCTAGACGGATGAACGGGCGAGAATTGGAAAGAAGAAGCTGAGCCAATTCCTGAATCAAAAGAACCTTGGCCTGAGGGAAAAAGACTCTGTGCTGGCAAGAGTCCAAGGACATCCCCAAAAAGGTCACCACCCCGGCCGGAACCAGAGAGGACTTGGGGTAGAAGATCACCCAGCCGAACCTCTCCAGAGTGGACACCACCGTGCTGGTGTCTCCATCCACTTGACTGAAGGAAGGAGCCAGGATGAGACAAAAACGTCCAGATAAGGCACAATGCGAATCCCCTGAGCTCTGAGCAGGGCCAACACGCCCGCCAACACCTTGGTGAAAACTCTCGGAGCCGAGGTGAGGCCGAATGGAAGAATCACAAACTGAAAATGCCGATCCTCCACCACAATGCGAAGAAAACCTCTGGTGCGCTGGAAAGATCGGAATGTAAAGGTATGCATCCGTGATGTCCATGGACATCATAAATTCCCCCTGCCGAAGCGAATTAATCGCAAACCGCAGAGTTTCCATGCAAAACTTCCTGGGACAAACAAACAGGTTGAGAAAATCCAAATCCAGGATGGGACGGAATGACCCATCCGTTCGGGGCACTGTGAAGAGATTGGAATAATACCCGTGCCCCACCTCGGAAGGAGGGACCGGGCAGATAACTGCCATTTCCAGAAGATTCCTTACCGCTGCCAGGAGCCCCTGCGCGGCTAAAGGATCTGAAGGGACACGAGACCTGATAACCCTGGAGGAGGGCGGGACTCGAACTCCAGCTGGTAACCGACCGACACTCCCTCCCAGATCCATCTGTCCGAGACCACCTGGTCCCATACCCGGGAGACGAGTCGCAGCCGTCCCCCCACCCGTAAGGGTGAGGGCGCCCCCTCATTGCCGAGCAGGCGTAGCAGCTGGCTTGGGCTTAGCGCCCCAGACGTGAACGGGACGGCCGCGGCCAGTACCCCTGTTCCAGCTGGCACCCCTGGAAAGCCAAGAAACCCGCACCCCTGCCGGCTCTGGCTCCCCGAAAGGAAGAAGGAAGGGGGGCCGCCCTCCAAAAGGAGCGACGAAATATCTTGCGCTGAGGTAACTTACCTCCCTTGGCAACAGAATCAAGCTTCTCACCGAAAGGTCTCAAACCCCGAAAGGGAAGAGCCGTGAGCGATCTCTTAGAATTAAAATCAGCAGTCCACTGCCGCACTGAGCAGCGGATAGCCACCAACAGAGCCGTAGCCCTGCCACACAATAACATGGCATCATCCTGAACGGCAAGAAGAAATGAAACTTATCACGAGTAGGATCAAGATCCACACATAAATCCCTGACAAAAGACCTAACCGCCAATGATAAAGGTGCCGAAGCACAAACAGGCCTGAAGACCGAACCCGCACAGACAAAACCATGGCGGGCCAGCCGACCAATCCGGCGATCCTCGCCGTCCTTAAGAGCAGTCGTGTCAGGAGAATGTACAACCGCCGTACTAATAGTCCCAAAACCGGAGCCTCAGCCTCGGAAGGGACAGACCAACGCTTAACCAAGTCCGCCGGAAAGGGATACTTCCTATCCCAGCTAGGCGGCACCCCAACAAGATGCGTAGGATACTCCCATCGCTTAAGGGCAATGCCCTCAAAATGCTGATAACTGGGAAACTCCAAGCGTGGCTTGGACACCCCAAAAGGCTGAGGAGCAGCTTCAGGAGGGTCCAAATCCAAACCTCAAACATTTGGGCCAGAAAGGAAGGCGTATCCAGGACAGGCCCATCAGACCGTCCACTCCTCAGCACCCAGCAACTGCTGGCCCTCGGGATTCTTATTTTCTTTTTTTTTTTTTTTTTCTAAATCCTCAGCGAGCTCGCCCCCCTCAAGGGGCCGGCCCGGCCCATCCAGGTCCTCAATAACCTCCTCATCTGAGTCCGGCAGAGGCGGGGACAAGTGTCTCCGCTTAGCCAGAGCCTTCTGAGCGACCACAACGGAAAACATCTTCTCGAGGCTGGCCAATCAGGTGCAAACCTCGGACTGCGAATCACCCCCAACGACAGCGTCACACGGGGTCCGGAACAGGCGGGGAGGGGAGGGAGATGATGCAGTCGAGGACGTACCGGGGTGCCGGACTGACGCTCAATGTTCAAAGTTTCCCGTAGTCGGCAGGATCTGAACCTGCGCGGAGAGACCCCAATGGATATCTAGTCCATCGCCTTAACCACTCGGCCACGACTACAGCTGGTCGTCGTGCACAAGGAATACATAAAATGACATCATCCCCTGGGAGCGGAGACCCACACCCCCCACAGAGCCTGGACTGCCCCGAAGAGCCATTTCCGGTATCTTTGGTAGCCTCCATTATGGTGAAATTATGGTATTCGCAGAAACCAGGGATTTACGCCTAAAGCGACCCGGGATGCCCCTTCAGTACTGACTAAATAGCTATCCACAAAAAAATTGGGATTTTGACACAACAAAACCCTAATTCAAACAATGGCCCCCCGACTAACCAGGTATCTAAGACCGGGAGAGCCCTGTAGGATGGGATCCCGAGAAACTGAAAAACAAAGCACACCATAACACCTGGCTAAATTTATAAGAAAGATGAGACATAAGCAGTCTGCATAAAACATAAATATATACACATATCTACATGGGAAGTATATATCTATATATATATATGTAAAAATATATAAATACATGCTGACAAGCTGGTGTGGATTCCTGGGCAGCAATAGCCCCCTGCCAGCTGGCCTAGAACCGGGACAAGGGGAAGGACGCCCCCCCCCCCCCGATCGGCGAGGAAGGGGGCCAAAACCAAGGCAGCCCCCCCCCCCCCCCCCCCCGGTCCAGCAGTACCCCAACAAGGGAAAGAATAAACCGCCTACCTGCATCCAGACAGAAAACGGCGGCTGCGCCACGGAGGAGCGAGAGAAGAGGGGCGGGCCCAGCAAGAAGCAGGAGACGCTGTGGCCCCGCCCCTCACCAAGCCAGAAGGACACGGCGCGGGCCGCGCAGCACGCGGCCCTGCCCACCCCTCCAGAATCGCGCCTTAACAGCGGGCGCCACGGAAATGGCGCCCGCAAGTGCCGTCAGGCGGGCCGGCGGCGCTCATGCCTCCCGGACCCGCCTGCAACGAAGAACTCCGTCAGCGGGCGCCGAACAGTGACACTCGGCGCCCCAACAGTCAGGCGGGCGCCGAGGAATGGCGCCTGTCTCTTCATGAGGAGAGCGGCGGATCGGCGGCACTGCGCCGCCCGCCCCGCCCCCCAATACCGACAAAAGCACCCCCCAGGGAGAGACCAGGCGAGCCAACGGGCCGGCCTCCAGGCCCCCGTCCCCGCCGTACATGTAATACAGTTACACAAACACACACACAAGTACAATAATAAAAACCAACAGGGAGAATGCCAAAAGGGGGACGTCCTACCTAACACTGGGGCATCCCACATCCGGATCACCACGGCCGGAATACCACTATGCCCCATAATATGGGGACGAGTGGAGGAGCTAATCTCCTGGGCACTACTAAGTGCCATCCACCATTGCCAGGCCACCAGCCTAAGCTGGGAGGCTACCAATAATCAGGAATAAAAAGAAAAAGAAACCGGGCAGAAATAGACCATTGGGGGGGGGGGGGCGGGGTGATACCCCGGCTACCTGCAAGCAGGAGACTTCTTTCTTCTGTCTTGTCGCCGTCTTGCAGAGAAGAAGCACTAGGGGAATGAGTGAGAGGTGCCAGGTATGTATAGACCAGGAGGGGCTTGTTTTTCATGACTTCTCTGCATGTCGCCACCTGCTGGTGGAGTTACCCCAAGTGTAATAATTAATGATTGAAGTGGGGTGTGTGACATACTTAGAATACTTGCATGCATGGCAAACGGCTATGATTGGATGAGGGCGCACGCTCATGCACCATAGCACTGGGAAGAGGTGAATTTTACAGGGCAATCTGGGTGGTTTCACACAGCGAGGCATGATTTGGCAGGAGGATGCAGCACAGGTAGGGGGGGAGAGACGGGAGAAGGATGCGGCACAGGTAAGGGGGGAAGAGACGGGAGAAAGATGTGGCACAGGTAAGGGGGAAGAGACGGGAGAAGGATGCGGCACAGGTAAGGGGGGCAGAGACGGGAGAAAGATGTGGCACAGGTAAGGGGGGAAGAGACGGGAGAAGGATGCGGCACAGGTAAGGGGGGAAGAGACGGGAGGAGGATGCGGCACAGGTAAGGGGGGCAGAGACGGCAGGAGGATGCGGCACAGGTAAGGGGCGCAGAGACGGGAGGAGGATGCGGCACAGGTAAGGGGGGAAGAGACGGGAGAAGGATGCGGCACAGGTAAGGGGGGCAGAGACGGGAAAAGGATGCGGCACAGGTAAGGGGGGCAGAGACGGGAAAAGGATGCGGCACAGGTAAGGGGGGAAGAGACGGGAGAAGGATGCGGCACAGGTAAGGGGGGCAGAGACGGGAGGAGGATGCGGCACAGGTAAGGCGGGGAGAGACGGGAGAAGGATGCGGCACAGGTAAGGGGGGCAGAGACGGGAGGAGGATGCGGCACAGGTAAGGGGGGCAGAGACGGGAGGAGGATGCGGCACAGGTAAGGGGGGCAGAGACGGGAGAAGGATGCGGCACAGGTAAGGGGGGCAGAGACGGGAGGAGGATGCGGCACAGATAAGGAGGAAGAGACGGGAGGAGGATGCGGCACAGATAAGGGGGACAGAGACGGGAGAAGGATGCGGCACAGGTAAGGGGGGCAGAGAAGGGAGGAGGATGGGGCACAGGTAAGGGGGGCAGAGACGGGAGGAGGATGCGGCACAGGTAAGGCGGGGAGAGACGGGAGAAGGATGCGGCACAGGTAAGGGGGGCAGAGACGGGAGGAGGATGCGGCACAGGTAAGGGGGGCAGAGACGGGAGGAGGATGCGGCACAGGTAAGGGGGGCAGAGACGGGAGAAGGATGCGGCACAGGTAAGGGGGGCAGAGACGGGAGGAGGATGCGGCACAGATAAGGAGGAAGAGACGGGAGGAGGATGCGGCACAGATAAGGGGGACAGAGACGGGAGAAGGATGCGGCACAGGTAAGGGGGGCAGAGAAGGGAGGAGGATGGGGCACAGGTAAGGGAGACACAGAGACGGCAGGAGGATGCGGCACAGGTAAGGGAGGAAGAGACGGGAGGAGGATGCGGCACAGGTAAGGGGGGCAGAGACGGGAGAAGTATGCGGCACAGGTAAGGGGGGCAGAGACGGGAGGAGGATGGAGCACAGGTAAGGAGGAAGAGACGGGAGGAGGATGCAGCACAGGTAAGGGAGGCAGAGATGGCAGGAGGATGGGGCACAGGTAAGGAGGAAGAGACGGGAGGAGGATGTGGCACAGGTAAGGGGGGCAGAGAAGGGAGGAGGATGGGGCACAGGTAAGGGGGGCAGAGACAGGAGGAGGATGGGGCACAGGTAAGGAGGAAGAGACGGGAGGAGGATGCGGCACAGGTAAGGAGGAAGAGACGGGAGGAGGATGCGGCACAGGTAAGGAGGAAGAGACGGGAGGAGGATGCGCACAGATAAGGGGGGCAGAGACGGGAGAAGGATGCGGCACAGGTAAAGGGGGCAGAGACGGGAGAAGGATGCGGCACAGGTAAAGGGGGCAGAGACGGGAGAAGGATGCGGCACAGGTAAGGGGGGCAGAGAAGGTAGGAGGATGGAGCACAGGTAAGGGGGCAGAGAAGGGAGGAGGATGGAGCACAGGTAAGGGGGCAGAGAAGGGAGGAGGATGGGGCACAGGTAAGGGAGGCAGAGACGGCAGGAGGATGCGGAACAGGTAAGGGAGGCAGAGACGGGAGGAGGATGCGGCACAGGGAAGGGGGGCAGAGAAGGTAGGAGGATGGAGCACAGGTAAGGGGGCAGAGAAGGGAGGAGGATGGGGCACAGGTAAGGGGGGCAGAGAAGGTAGGAGGATGGAGCACAGGTAAGGGGGCAGAGAAGGTAGGAGGATGGAGCACAGGTAAGGGGGCAGAGAAGGGAGGAGGATGGGGCACAGGTAAGGGGGGCAGAGACGGCAGGAGGATGCGGCACAGGTAAAGGAGGCAGAGACGGGAGGAGGATGCGGCACAGGTAAGGGTGGTAGAGACGGGAGGAGGATGGAGCACAGGTAAGGGGGGCAGAGATAATACCATTTTGTGAATACTCACCTGTAAAATGGGTATTATAAGTATGTCACACACCCCGCTTCAGATATTAAATCATTAGTCATGGGTTATACTCACCGCTAGGTGGCACTGTTTGCAGAGAAGTCCAGAAAACAACAAGCCCCTCCCGGTCTATACATACCTGGTACCTCCCAACAATTCCCCAGTTATTCAAACAGCAGTAAAGACAAGGTACCAGGAAAAAAAACAATGGTAACCCTCAACTGTAATAAAAAAGCTTCACCATATAAAGAACCAGGATACCAAAAAGGGCGGGTGAAGCGCGGTGTGTGACATACTTATAATACCCATTTTACAGGTGAGTATTCACAAAATGGTATTATTCTAAGTATGTCACACACCCCGCTTCAGATATTAAATCATTAGTCATGGGACATGGGACATCCAACAGCAGTGTCCAAAAAAGGGCGGGTATCCAACCAGGCAATAAAGCAGAACTCAAACCACTGCAGCCTGCAGAACTTTGCGGCCAAAAACAGCATCCGCTGAGGCCCGCACATCAACCTTATAAAACTTAGAAAAAGTGTGAACAGAAGACCAAGTAGCAAACTTACAAACTTGATCAACAGAAGCCTGGTGCTGAAAAGCCCAGGACGCTCCAACCGCACGAGTAGAATGAGCAGTAACACGAAAAGGAGGATCCTTCCCCTTGGCAGAGTAGGCCCCAACAATCGCCTGACGAAACTATTTGCTAATTGAAGACTTAGCCGGAGCCAAGCCCTTCCTAGGCCCACAGGGCACCACGAAAAAGGCATCAGTCTTACGAAAAGAAGACGTAGCACGCAAATAGCACTTAACACAACGTACCACATCCAAACAATGCAAAGCGCGCTCCTTGTCATTCCTAGGCTTAGGACACAAAGAAGGAAGAACAATGTCCTGATTAAGATGAAAAGCAGAGACCACTTTAGGGAGAAAGTCTGGCTTGAAACGAAAAACCACTTTGTCCTGATGTTTCTCAAAATAAGGAGCCTGAATCGACAAGGCAGCCAACTCCGAAACACGCCGAACCGAAGTGATGGCCACCAGAAAGACAACCTTCTGAGTCAAAGTAGACAGAGCAATATCCTGCAAAGGCTGAAACGGAGGAGCCTGAAGAGCAGAGAGAACCAAATTCAAATCCCAAACAGGGAGCAACGGCTTCCTAGGAGGCCGCAGATGCGAAACCCCCTGGAAAAAAGTCTTGACCAAAGAATGGAGTGCAAATGACCTCTGAAAAAAGATAGACAAAGCAGAAACCTGCCCCTTCAAAGTACTCAGCTGAAGACCAGAGTCCAGCCCTGATTGAAGAAATTCCAAAATCCTAGAAATAGAAAAGACCCGGCAGGGCAAAGATCTAGCCTCACACCAATCAATATAAGATCTCCAAGCCCTATAATAGATGGAAGAAGAGGATCTCTTCCTAGCACTAATAAGAGTCCGAATAACCGAATCCGAGAGACCCTCCTCCTTTAAGATGGAGGTTTCAGCAGCCAGGCCGTCAAAGCCAGCATTGGTAAACTGGGGTAACACAGTTGGCCCTGAGTGAGAAGATCCGGCCGAAGAGGCAGATCGAACTGATCCACTGCCAGACGAACGATGTCTGCGAACCACACCCGCCTTGGCCACCTTGGACCCACGAGAATGGCGGGAACTCCTTCCAGAACCAACTTTCGCAGCACCCTGCCCAGCATGGGGATTGGAGGAAACAGATAAAGGAACCCCAGGTCCCTCCAGCTCAGGGCCATGGCATCCACCGCCAGAGCCAGAGGATCCTGAGAAAGCGACACGAATGTCGGAAGCTTGTGATTGTGACGAGAGGCAAACAGATCCACCTCCGGGGTCCCCCACCGAAGGCAAAGCGACCGAAACACCTGGGGGTGGAGAGACCATTCCCCCCGGCGGGACGAACACCGGCTCAGAAAGTCCGCCTCCGTGTTATCCACTCCTGGAATGTACACTGCCGAGATGCAAGGGACATAAGTCTCTGCCCAAACTAGAATCAGAGACACCTCCCTGAGAGCACCCAGACTGCGAGTCCCTCCTTGGCGATTGATGTAAGCAACCGCCGTCCGATTGTCCGATCAAACCTGAACCGGCAAGCCCTGTAAATGCTGCGTCAAGTGAGACAGAACCAACCTGATGGCTCTCAACTCCAGAACATTGATGGGCAAGTGGGCTTCCTGAGGGCCCCACCGCCGCCGGAACCGAAGATCCTTCCAGAAACCTCCCCATCCTGACAAACTGGCGTCCGTGGTGACAGTTTCCCAAAGCGGGGTCAGGAATGACCTGCCCTTCAGAAGATTGTCCGAGACCATCCACCACAGAAGAGACTGCCGAACCCGGGGGGACATCCGGAAGGACCGATCCAACGACCGCGGTCGCCGGTCCCAAGACGCCAAAAGATGAACCTGAAGCGTCCTCGTGTGAAACTGCGCGAAGGGAACTGCCTCGCAAGAGGCTACCATCAACCCCACCAGTCTCATCCCTAGCCGGATGGACGGGCGAGGATTGGAAAGAAGAAGCTGAGCCAATTCCTGAATCAAAAGAACCTTGGCCTGAGGGAGAAAAACTCTGTGCTGGCAAGAGTCCAAGGACATTCCCAGAAAGGTCACCACCCTGGCCGGAACCAGAGAAGACATGGGGTAGTTGATCGCCCAGCCGAACCTCTCCAGCATAGACACCACCATGCTGGTGTCCCCTTCCGCTTGACTGAAGGAAGGCGCCATGATGAGAAGATCGTCCAGGTAAGGCACAATGCGAATCCCCTGAGCTCTGAGCAGGGCCATCACTCCCGCCAACACCTTGGTGAACACTCTCGGAGCCGAGGTGAGGCCGAATGGAAGAGCTACAAACTGGAAATGCCGATCCTCCACCACAAAGCGAAGAAACCTCTGATGAGCCGGAAAAATCGGAATGTGAAGGTATGCATCCTTGATGTCTATGGACGTCATAAAGTCCCCCTGCCGAAGCGAACTGATCGCAGACCGCAGGGTTTCCATGCGAAACTTCCGGGGACGAATAAACCGGTTGAGAAACTTCAAATCCAGGATGGGATGGAACGACCCATCCTTTTTGGGTACAGTGAAGAGATTGGAATAATACCCGCGCCCCACCTCCGAAGGCGGGACCGGGCAGATAGATGACTGCCAATTCCAGAAGATTCCTTACCGCCGCCAGGAGCCCCTGCGCGGCCAAAGGATCTGAAGGGAACGAGACCTGAAAAACCTTGGAGGAGGGCGGGACTCGAACTCCAGCTTGTAACCGGCCGACACCACCTCCCGAATCCACCTGTCCGAGACCTCCTGGTCCCATACCCGGGAGAAGAGTCGCAACCGTCCCCCCACCCGTACGGGTGAGGGCGCCCCCTCATTGCTGAGCGGGCTTGGCAGCTGGCTTGGGCTTGGCACCCCAGACGTGAACGGGACGGCCACGGCCTCTACCCCTATTCCAGCTGGCACCCCTGGAGGCCGAGAAGCCCGCACCCCTGCCGGCTCTGGCTCCCCGAAAGGACGGATTGAAGGGGGCCGCCCCCCGAAAGGAACGACGAAATTTCTTGCGCTGAGGTAACTTACCTCCCTTGGCAACAGAATCCAGCTTTTCACCGAAAAGCCTCAGACCCAGAAAGGGAAGAGCCGTGAGCGATCTCTTGGAATTAAAATCAGCCGTCCACTGCCTCAACCACACTGAACGGCGAACCAACAGAGCAGTAGCCCTGCCACACATCAACATGGCATCATCCTGGGCGGCCAGAATAAATGACAAGAAGGAATCACAACGCTTAAGAGCAAGAAACTCATCACAAGTAGGATCAAGATACATAAACATAAACATAATCCCTGACAATAGACCTAACCGCCAACAACAAAAGTGCCGAAGCACAAACAGGCCTCAAAACCGAACCCGCACAGACAAAACCATGGTGGGCCAGCTGATCAATCCGGCGATCCTCGCCGTCCTTGAGAGAAGTCGTGTCAGGAGAATGTACAACCGCCGTATTAGACAGTCCCAAGACCGGAGCATCAACCTCGGGAGGGACAGACCAACGCTTCACCAAGTCCGCCGGAAAAGGATACTTTCTATCCCAGCTAGGCGGTACCCCAACGAGACGCGTAGGCTGCTCCCATTGCTTAAGGACAACATCCTCGAAATGCTGTTGGCTGGGAAACTCCAAGCGCGGCTTGGACACCCCAAAAAGCTGACCCTTAGGCCGAGGAGCAGCTTCCGGAGGATCCAAATCCAAAACCTCAAACATTTGGGCCAGAATGGAAGGCGTATCATGGAGGGGCCCCTCAGCCTGGTCACCCTCAGCGCCCAGCAACTGCTGAACCTTGGGATCCTCTAATTCCTCAACAAGCTCACCCTCTTCAAGGGGACGATCTGACCAATCCAGCGCCTCAATAACTTCCTCATCTGAGTCCGGCGGAGGCGGAGACAGATGTTTCCGCTTAGCCGGAGCCTTCTGTGTGACCACTGCAGAAAACATTTTCTCGAGGCTGGCCAATCGGGCGCATACCTCAGATTGCGAATCTCCCCCAACGACAACGTCACACGGGGTCCGGAACAGGCGAGGAGGGGAGGGAGATAGCGCGGCCGAAGAAGGACCGGGCACCGGGGTGCCGGACTGGCGCTCAATGTTCCGCTGTGCACATGGAATACAAATAATGACATCATCCCCTGGGAGCGGAGTCCCACAACCCCCACACAGCCTGGACTGCCCCGAAGGACCATTTCCGGTATCTTTGGTAGCCCCCATATGGTGAATTTATGGTATTCTCAGACCCCAGGGTTTTACGCAGTAAGCGACCCGGGATGCCCCTCTCGGATTTCAATATATATATATATATTTATATAGCCCTGAACCAGGGGAATTTAGCAAAAAACCCAAAAAGGACTATAACGCCAACCCCAACTAGCCAGGTATATAAGACCGGGAGAGCCCTGTAGAATGGAATCCCGGGATCTGAAAAACAAAGACAACAGTCATATCCAAGCACAATCAACAGAAAAACACATATAATAAGATACTGAGATGCAAAGGCGGGTCAGGCTAGAAAAAGACAAAAAGACAACAGGGCCAAGTACATATAAGAATGACATAAGTAAATAGCTGAAACAAACTCCACAATTCTATGTGCCAGAATGCCCAGAGCCTGGCTGAGTAACCCAGCCGTCACACCCAGCGAGGGGGGGGGGGGGTACAGAACCCATTAGCAGCCCGGACTAAAAAACAGGCGGCCGGTTACTGCCCAATAAAATAATAGCTGCACCTCTAACTGAATGCTCTACCTAAAAGAACATTCAGTCTGCTATATAGTGATGGCCCTGAATGGAAGACGCAAGAATGACATAAAACAATCCTACCTGGGTCCCCGTAGCGAAATGGCGGCCAGCCGAGGGATGAAGGAGAGACGAGGGGCGGGCCCAGCAGAAACGCGGGAGCCGCTGTGGCCCCGCCCCTCCCTAACCCGCCAGACACGGCGCGGGCCGCGCAAGACGCGGTCCCGCCCACCGCTGAGGGCGAGCGAACAGCGGGCACCACAGTAACGGCGCCCGCAGAGGCCGTCAGACGGGCGCCCGAACATGGCGCCCGCCCTCAATACCGGGTGGCGGGCCGGCGGTACCCCCGCCCGACCCGTCCCCAAACAAGTAAAAAACCACAGGGGGCACAGGAAGCCCCCAAGCACAAAAGAACCGGCAGAAACGGACGGGCCGGCGCTGCATGCCGCCCGGTCCGTCCCTGCCACACACACACACACCAAAACACAAACATCCATAAGCCCACATGCATAAAGGAATGTTAAAAGTCAAAAGGAAGACCTAAGGGGATATAAGGGCTGGGGCATCCCACGTCCGGATCACCAAACCGGAACACCGCTATGCCCCATAATATGGGGTCGAGCGGAGGAGCTAATCTCCTAGGCACCTTAAGTGCCATCTACCCTTGCCCGGCCTACAGCCTAAGCTGGGAGGCTACCAGTTAAACAAGGGGTTAAAAACAAACAGAGCCGGGCAGAAATAGACCGTAGGGGGTGGGGGGGTGGGGTGATACCCCGGCTACCAGCAGGAGACTTCTTTCTTCTGTCTTGTCGTCACCTTGCAGAGAAGAACACTGGGGAATTGTTAGAAGGTACCAGGAATGTATAGACCGGGAGGGGCTTGTTGCTTTCTGGACTTCTCTGCAAACAGTGCCACCTAGCGGTGAGTATAACCATGTCTAATGATTTAATATCTGAAGCGGGGTGTGTGACATACTTAGAATAAGAGGAGGATGCGGCACAGGTAAGGGGAGCAGAGAAGGTAGGAGGATGGAGCACAGGTAAGGGGGGCAGATACGGGAGGAGGATGGAGCACAGGTAAGGGGGGCAGAGAAGGTAGGAGGATGGAGCACAGGTAAGGGGGGCAGAGACGGGAGGAGGATGCGGCACAGGTAAGGGGGAAGAGACGGGAGAAGAATGCGGCACAGGTAAGGGGGAAGAGACGGGAGAAGGATGCGGCACAGGTAAGGGGGAAGAGACGGGAGAAGGATGCGGCACAGGTAAGGGGGGGCAGAGACAGGAGAAGGATGCGGCACAGGTAAGGGGGGCAGAGACGGGAGAAGGATGCGGCACAGGTAAGGGGGGCAGAGACGGGAGAAGGATGCGGCACAGGTAAGGGGGGCAGAGACGGGAGAAGGATGCGGCACAGGTAAGGGGGGCAGAGACGGGAGAAGGATGCGGCACAGGTAAGGGGGGCAGAGACGGGAGAAGGATGCGGCACAGGTAAGGGGGAAGAGACGGGAGAAGGATGCGGCACAGGTAAGGGGGCAGAGACGGGAGGAGGATGGAGCACAGGTAAGGGGGGCAGAGACGGGAGGAGGATGGAGCACAGGTAAGGGGGGCAGAGACGGCAGGAGGATGCGGCACAGGTAAGGGGGGCAGAGATAAGAGGAGGATGCGGCACAGGTAAGGGGGGCAGAGGCGGGAGGAGGATGCGGCACAGGTAAGGGGGAAGAGACGGGAGAAGGATGCGGCACAGGTAAGGAGGAAGAGACGGGAGGAGGATGGAGCACAGGTAAGGGGGGCAGAGACGGGAGGAGGATGGAGCACAGGTAAGGGGGGCAGAGACGGGAGGAGGATGGAGCACAGGTAAGGGGGGCAGAGACGGGAGGAGGATGGAGCACAGGTAAGGGGGGCAGAGACGGGAGGAGGATGGAGCACAGGTAAGGGGGGCAGAGACGGCAGGAGGATGCGGCACAGGTAAGGGGGGCAGAGATAAGAGGAGGATGCGGCACAGGTAAGGGGGGCAGAGATAAGAGGAGGATGCGGCACAGGTAAGGGGGGCAGAGGCGGGAGGAGGATGCGGCACAGGTAAGGGGGAAGAGACGGGAGAAGGATGCGGCACAGGTAAGGGGGAAGAGACGGGAGGAGGATGGAGCACAGGTAAGGGGGGCAGAGACGGGAGGAGGATGGAGCACAGGTAAGGGGGGCAGAGACGGCAGGAGGATGCGGCACAGGTAAGGGGGGCAGAGATAAGAGGAGGATGCGGCACAGGTAAGGGGGGCAGAGGCGGGAGGAGGATGCGGCACAGGTAAGGGGGAAGAGACGGGAGAAGGATGCGGCACAGGTAAGGGGGAAGAGACGGGAGGAGGATGCGGCACAGGTAAGGGGGAAGAGACGGGAGGAGGATGCGGCACAGGTAAGGGGGGCAGAGACGGGAGGAGGATGCGGCACAGGTAAGGGGGAAGAGACGGGAGGAGGATGCGGCACAGGTAAGGGGGAAGAGACGGGAGGAGGATGCGGCACAGGTAAGGGGGGCAGAGACGGGAGAAGGATGCGGCACAGGTAAGGGGGGCAGAGACGGGAGGAGGATGTGGCACAGGTAAGGGGGGCAGAGATAAGAGGAGGATGCGGCACAGGTAAGGGGGGCAGAGGCGGGAGGAGGATGTGGCACAGGTAAGGGGGGCAGAGATAAGAGGAGGATGTGGCACAGGTAAGGGGGGCAGAGACGGCAGGAGGATGCGGCACAGGTAAGGGGGGCAGAGGCGGGAGGAGGATGCGGCACAGGTAAGGGGGGCAGAGGCGGGAGGAGGATGCGGCACAGGTAAGGGGGGTAGAGACGGGAGCAGGATGCAGATGGAGTAAACCCAGGTAAGGGGTCACCCCCCAGCAGACCAATCCTCGGCCTCCTTTATTGGCGCCAGTAAGTCAGAAGGACAACAAAGCTGAGGGTCAGAAGCGGCTGAACCTTTATTGAACAAGAGAACAGAAACCATTTTTTTCTAAAATATAAAACTCTCAATAACAACAAAAACAATAAAAAATAAAAAAATTGTCAGCCCCTTTCTGCCACCGACATGGCCACGTAGGTTGCTGGGTAGTCCAGGGAGCAGTGGGTGTAGGGTTTGGGGTCAGGGAAACGCTCTCTGATGATGGAGACCACACAGGAGGGGATTGGGACTAAGGCGCGCTTCTTGCGGAAGCCGTGGATCATGCGTGTATAGGAGCGGTACGCCGCCCTCCGGAAACATCTGCTCAGAGAAAAGACAGGGCTCACGGTTATAAAGAAGCGGCGAGAAACAAACAAGACAACCCCCCCCGTTAATGTGTAGCTACTGTTTGGGCAAAGAGAGTAGCAGGTTTAGTGTGTGTAGAATGTTCTCCTGCAGGAGGAAAGCTAATGAAAAGGGGCAATTACTGCTGAGAGAGGAGGAGGGGCGTGTACTTTCAGTGTGAGAAGAGGGTGCAATCCCCATGTGTGATGGAAGAGGGGTGTGTTCCCTTTGATGTGAGAAGAGAGAAGCAGGGTCATGGTCCTCCTGCATTAAAGAATTTGTTCTTCCTGTGTGAGGAGAGATGAGGAGCTGGTTCATCCTGTGTGGGAAGGAGGGATGTGTTCCTGTGAGAGCAGAAGGGGAGTGTTCCCTTTGCTGTGAGGGAAGAGGGGGGGTAATGTGTTCCTCCTGTGTGAGGAGAGAAGAAGGGGAGCATGTTCCTCCTATGTGATGAGAGAAGAAGGGGAGCATGTTCCTCCTATGTGATGAGAGAAGAAGGGGAGCATGTTCCTCCTGTGTGAGGAGAAAGAAAGAGGAGCATGTTCCTCCTGTGTGAGGAGAAAGAAAGAGGAGCATGTTCCTCCTGGGTGAGGAGAGAGGAGAGGGGTGTTCTGTGACAGCAGGAGGGACATGTTCCCTATGTGTGAGAAAAGAGGAGAAGTGTTCCTCCTGTGTGAGGAGAGAGGAGGAGGGGCATGCTCCTTTTTTGTGGGAAAAGAGGGAGAGAATGTTCCTCCTGTGTGTAGAAAGTTGTGTGTTCCCTTACTATGAGGAGAGGGAGAGAAGCATGTGCTCCTGTGTGAGAAGAAAGGAGGAGGAGCATGTTCCTCCTGTGTGGGGAGAGAGGAGGAAGAGGAGCATGTTACTCTTGTGTGAGAAGAAAGGAGGAGGAGCATGTTCCTCCTGTGTGGGGAGAGAGGAGGAAGAGGAGCATGTTACCCTTGTGTGAGAAGAAAGGAGGAGGAGCATGTTCCTCCTGTGTGGGGAGAGAGGAGGAAGAGGAGCATGTTACTCTTGTGTGAGAAGAAAGGAGGAGGAGCATATTCCTCCTGTGTGAGGAGAGAGGAGCATATTCCCCCTGTGTGAGAGAGGAGCAGCATGTTTGCGTCTGCGTGAGAGAAAGGAGGAGGAGCATGTTCCTCCTGTGTGAGGAGAGAGGAGGAGGAGCATGTTCCCCTGTGTGAGGAGGGAGGAGGAGCATGTTCCTCCTGTGTGAGGAGAGAGGAGGAGGAGCACGTTCCCCTGTGTGAGGAGGAGGAGCATTTTCCTCCAGTGTGAGGAGAGTTGAGGAAGAGCATGTTCCTCCTGTGTGAGGAGAGATGAGGAAGAGCATGTTCCTCCTGTGTGAGGAGAGAGGAGGAGGAGCACATTCCCCTGTGTGAGGAGGAGGAGCATTTTCCTCCTGTGTGAGGAGAGAGGAGGAGGAGCATGTTCCCCTGTGTGAGGAGGAGGAGCATTTTCCTCCTGTGTGAGGAGAGAGGAGGAGGAGCATGTTCCTCTTGTGTGAGGAGAGAGGAGGAGGAGCATGTTCCTCCTGTGTGAGGAGAGAGGAGGAGGAGCATGTTCCTCCTGTGTGAGGAGAGATGAGGAGGAGCATGTTCCTCCTGTGTGAGGAGAGATGAGGAGGAGCATGTTCCCCTGTGTGAGGAGGAGGAGCATTTTCCTCCAGTGTGAAGAGAGATGAGGAGGAGCATGTTCCCCTGTGTGAGGAGGAGGAGCATTTTCCTCCTGTGTGAGGAGAGAGGAGGAGGAGCATGTTCCTCCTGTGTGAGGAGAGAGGAGGAGGAGCATGTTCCCCTGTGTGAGGAGGAGGAGCATTTTCCTCCTGTGTGAGGAGAGAGGAGGAGGAGCATGTTCCTCCTGTGTGAGGAGAGAGGAGGAGGAGCATGTTCCTCCTGTGTGAGGAGAGAGGAGGAGGAGCATGTTCCTCCTGTGTGAGGAGAGAGGAGGAGGAGCATGTTCCTCCTGTGTGAGGAGAGAGGAGGAGGAGCATGTTCCTCCTGTGTGAGGAGAGAGGAGGAGGAGCATGTTCCTCCTGTGTGAGGAGGGAGGAGGAGCATGTTCCTCCTGTGTGAGGAGAGAGGAGGAGGAGCATGTTCCTCCTGTGTGAGGAGAGAGGAGGAGGAGCACGTTCCCCTGTGTGAGGAGGAGGAGCATTTTCCTCCAGTGTGAGGAGAGATGAGGAAGAGCATGTTCCTCCTGTGTGAGGAGAGATGAGGAAGAGCATGTTCCTCCTGTGTGAGGAGAGATGAGGAAGAGCATGTTCCTCCTGTGTGAGGAGAGATGAGGAAGAGCATGTTCCTCCTGTGTGAGGAGAGAGGTGAAGAGGGGTGTGTTCTGTACATCTGAAATGGCATGCACACAGCACTAACCTGTATTTGTCCTCCACGTAGTCACGGCGGGTGGTGCTCCTGTCATACTCCAGCAGGTAGCGCAGCACTTTCTCGTTGAGGCACCGGTTGTGGAACTCCTCCGACAGGGTGACGCACGTCAGGCCTCCCAACAAATACTCTTCTATGTTCTCCACTTTGCGGCAGCAGAGGCAGTCGCTGTTGGCGGGCATGAGCTGGCACTTGCCGCACTCGCACCAGTCCGTGTGGCCCACCAGGTTTTCCTCTTTCACTTCTGGTTCCTCTGGCTCATCGTCTGAGCGGATGGGATCGTTCTGGAAGCAGGGTGGGATGGGCAGATGCGAGGGGCACACCTGCTCCTGTAACATGGCTAGAAAACGCTCCGTCTTCTACAATACAATAACAACATTTTATTATAGATTTTTGGCTAACTAGTCACCAAAGATCTATGGCTGCAGTTTCCCTCCTAGGGGACAAAAACTCAAGTCTTAGACATACTAGACAGTTGCACGAAGCAGTACTATTAGGAGCCAAAACATCATGTAGCAAGTCTAACAGAGGATACTAGAAGAAGACAGAAAAAGAAGACAAGGACTGAAGAAAATACATAAAGAAGATACACCACGAAGAAGACAGAAGATGATACACAAAGAGGAAGACAGAAGATGATACACAAAGAAGAAGACTAAACAAGAAGATACACACGAAAGATGAGGACAGAACAATAAGATACACAAAGAAGAAGACAGAAGATAATACACAAAGAAGATACGCAAAATGTGAAGAAGACAAGAAGATAAACATGAAACACATGAGGACAGAACAAGAAGATACACATGAAAGAAGAGGACAGAAGAAGACAGAACAAGAAGATACAAGAAGAAGGTACACAAAGTAGAAGACAAATGATGATACATAAAGAGGAAGACAGGAAATGATACACAAAGGAAACAAGATGATACATAAAGAGGAAGACAGAACAAGAAGATACACATGAAAGAAGACAGAACAAGAAGATACACCTGAAAGAAGAGGACAGAAGACGACAGAACAAGAAGATATACGAAGAAGGTACACAAAGTAGAAGAAAACAGAAGATGATACGCAAAGATATGCAAAATGTGAAGAAGACAGAAGAACATACAGGATTAAAGATACAAGAAGATAGCAGGAAGAGGAGATGGAGGTCTTAGTTGCACACATTTGCAAATGTACATGGAAACCACACACCCTGTTACGGGACCCCCCACCAAGTGTGGTCCTACTCAAATCTGGACGAGCCCTACATTTAGGACATGCACAGTAATCACTCACAGCCTTAACATGGCATGAAGTCTCCACATGCATTTGCAAATGTGTGCAACTGAGACCTCTGTTTCCAACCATATTTTAGAGATCGGTTATAGGATCTGTTGCTGGATTACAGGGATTAAGTACGAGGGCTCCTTTTTGCATCTATGCCCTGCCCATGTGCACCGCCCAGATTAGTTATGAGTTGGTTGAGCAGCCGCTATCTTTTTAACTATATCCAGTCCAGGTCGTCACAAAAGTAATGACAGTTGGGTAGTCCGCCACCAGGTGGCGCAGTTACTGCAAGGTCCAAAGCTGTAACTCCTCCCGGCCCCCTATAAAAGGAGCTGTCTCAATAGAATTCCAAGAGTTCTCTTGCAGTACTGCTGTGAGGATCGTTGTTGGATACTCTCTCTGGATATGCCGCTGAGCGGGGCATTTTAAGCCTGTCGGCGCTGCACCCCTGTTGCCTCTGTTCCCGTGGACCCACATATGCTTCCCAGCCTCGGCTGACGGGACAGGTGAAGGTAGGGAGAACGCCAGGGTTGGGCGTTCACAGAGCTATGTTCTGGGCCGCAGGCCCTCTCTAAAGGGTAGCCGGCCATAGGTGATGGTGAGCCTTATGGGGGGGGGTTCCTCCTGGTCTCCTACACCACCCCCCCCCTCTCTCTCTCTCTCTCTCCACACCCTCTCCCCTAAAAGAGGGATTGCTAAAAAGAGGGACTAAATTGGGGGTCACTTAGGTTTGGGCCGTTAGTGCCTTGTAACCTGTATTTTTATCACCATAATCACCATAATGGAGGCTTCTGGGGAATAATGACCTAGGGGCCCCATCTGGGCGGGTAGAGCTCTGCCCCATGTGCGGTACCACCCCCCTGGGCGGACTCAGCACGGTTTGTGTCACTTGCGCAGAGGCTTTTTTCTCAGGTGGCCGCAGAGATTTCTGGGGTCGAGGTAGGTCTCGCGGCCGACCCAACCCCTCCTGTGGAGCTAAATCCAAGCCCCCTGCCAAGCCCTCTCAGGCATGAGGGGGCACCCTCACCCATTCGGGTGGGGGACAGCTTCCGCTATTTGCTCACATCTGGAGAAAGCACGTCTCAGATCGGTGGATTCAGGAGGTGGTTTCCTCCGGGTACAAAATAGAGCTGGGAGTTTGGCCGCCCTCAAGATTTCTTCGGTCGCGGATTTCCCAGAACACATTGACGGTGCAGGGTCTAAGAATGGCCGTTCAACGCCTTCTGCTATCAGGTGTGATTTGTCCCGTGCCTCGCCAGGAACGGGGTCGAGGCTTCTACTCCAATCTGTTCACGGTGCCCAAGAAGGATGGAACACTGAGACCTATCCGGGATCTGAAGGGTCTCAACAAGTTTGTCAGACTCGGACATTTCCGCATGGAGACCATACGGTCCGCGGTGAGCTCGCTTCAACCCAGCGACTTCATGACCACTGTGGACATCAAGGATGCTTATCTGCACATCCCGATCCTTTAGGGACATCAGAAGTTCCTGAGGTTTGCGCTGGAGGATCAGCATTACCAGTTTGTGGCACTACCGTTCGGGATGGCCTCAGCCCCTCGGGTGTTCAGTAAGGTGCTGGCGGGCATCATGGCTATCCTGAGGAACCAGGGCATTCGTGTTCTTCCTTATCTGGAAGATTTACTTCCCTTCAGCAGGCAGAGAGCAACACCCGGACGGTGTTATCCACTCTCGAGGACTTCAGTTGGGTAATCAATTATCCCAAGTCTTCTATCACTCCCTCAATGGTGAGGTCCTTTCTGGCCACAGCAGAAGGTGGCGGGCCTCCAGACGCAGGTGCAGGCCTTACTGTCAGCGGCCATCAATCCGTCTGGGAATGAAACTGGTGGGCCTAATGGTGTCTTGCTTCGAGGCAGTGCCCTTTGCTCAGTCCCACACGAGACCTCTTCAATTGAATCTGTTGAACGGTTGGGACCGGACGCAGGAGTCCCTGGAACAGGAATTTTCGCTGTCCCCACTGGTCAGACAGTCCCTTTTGTGGTGGTTGGACTCCAGAAATCTGTTGGTGGGCAAGTCCTTTCTAACTCCCCGTTGGGACATTGTCACCACGGACGCCAGTCTGACCAGCTGGGGAGGTTTTTGGGAAACGCTGAAGTTCCAGGGTCAGTGGGGGCCACAGGAGGCCCACTTGCCCACCAATCTCCTGGAGCTGAGAGCAATCCGGTTGGTGCTTCTTCAATTGACTCCCCATCTAAGGGGTTGTGCAATACAGGTCCGCTCGGACAATCAGGCGGCTGTCGCCTACATCAATCGCCAGGGCGGGACTCAGAGCAAGCGAGCCCTCCAGGAGGTGACCCAGATTCTGACTTGGGCAGAGGAGGATGTTCCCTGCATCTCGGCGGTTTACATCCCCGGGGTGGAGAACCAGGAGGCAGACTCCCTGAGCAGGGGGGCCCATCGTTTGGGGGAATGGTCTCTCAGCAACAAGATCTTTCACGCTCTGTGTCTCCGCTGGGGTAAGTCGGATGTGGACCTGTTTGCGTCCAGACACAATCACAAGCTCCCAAGGTTCGTCTCCCTGTCCAGAGATCCACTGGCCTTCACCACAGACGCTCTGGCAATTCCCTGGACGGAGTTCAGGCTTCTTTATGCATTTCCTCCGTTTCCACTCCTGGGTCGAGTGCTCAGGGGCCGCTGCGGCACCCCAATTTACAGACACTGGCTTTGACAGCCTGGCTGTTGAAACCTCAATCCTGACGGAGAAGGGGTTGTCTGCTAAGGTTGTTCAGACCATGATTCAGGCGTGGAAGAAGTCTTCTTCCATGATTTACTACAGAGTTTGGCATGCCTACATTTCTTGGTGTGAATCCAAGAGTTTACCTTGTCGCACATTTTCTGTTTCAAGGTTTTTGGAATTTTTACAACACGGCTTAGACCTGGGTCTACAGCTGGGCACCCTCAAGGGCCAAGTCTCCAGGGTCCTCCCTTTGAGCCTCTGTGTGACGCTGCATTGTCTACCCTGACCCTAAAGGTGGTCTTTTTGGTAGCTATCACCTCGGTGCGCCGTGTGTCAGAACTGGCCACACTTTGTATGAAGCCTCCTTACTTTGAGCGGCATAAGGATAAGGTGGTTTTTCGCTTTAAACCTGATTTTTTGCCTAAGGTCGTTTCTCCTTTTCATTTTAATGAGGAAGTTGTTTTGCCTTCCCTGTGTCCAGAATCGTCTAATTCTAAGGAAAGGACCCTCCATGCCTTGGATGTGGTCAGTGCCACATTAGGTACTACCTGGTTGCGACTGAATCCTTCAGGAGGTCGGATTCTCTTTTTGTTCTCACTGAAGGTTCCAGAAAGGGTTTGCCTCCGGCCAAGTCCACTCTCAGTAAGTGGATCAGACAGGCGGTGGTGCAAGCATATTCTGCCAAGAGGAAGGAACCCCCTTTTCGTATTACAGATCATTCTACTAGAACTATTGGTGCTTCCTGGGCTTTTTAGCACCAGGCCTCCGTTGAACAAGTTTGTAAGGCCTCTACTTGGTCTTCTGTTCATACCTTTACAAAGTTTTACAAGGTTGACGTTCAGGCTCAGCTGATGCCGTTTTTGGCCAAAAGGTGCTTCAGGCGGTAGTGAAATGAACTACATGCTGTTCCGCACTGGGGATCCCGCGCTAATGGACACTGCTTTTGGATGTCCCAACTGTCATTACTTTTGGGACGACCTGGACTGGATATAGTGAAAAATACAATTCTGTGAAACTCACCTGTAGAATTGTTTTTGAATATATCCAGTCCAGGTCGTCCAACCCTGCCCTTAATTAATTTTCTCTTGTTTGCAGGTTATGGTGATTACCTTTTATATGGACCGTTGTCCTTGGTTTTTGTTGGAGAGAGTACATGCTGAAGCTATGTGAGTTAACATGGTTTCCTGGCCTTCTGGCCCGTCTCCTTTTACTACTTTTTGACACTCTGGGAATTCTATTGAGACAGCTCATTTTATAGGGGGCCGGGAGGAGTTACAGCTCTGGATCTTGCAGTAACTGCGCCACCTGGTGGCGGACTACCCAACTGTCCTTACTTTTGGGACAACCTGGACTGGATATATTCAAAAACAATTCTACAGGCGAGTTCCACAGAATTGTATTTTTCATTAGTATATTTTGCATGGGGGGTTAAACCGGACCAACAGCCTAGCACAGTTGGAAAAGAAAGGCCGCCCCTCCTGTACTTTTCACCCCTCTCCTCTCCTCAGTATGTGATGCTTCTGAGTATCCTAGAGTCCTGAACAGAGTTGCAGCCCAGTGGGGGAAAGAATAAAACGTAAGTGACTAAAAACATAAAATGTATTCATTTTAAATGCTGGGGAATAATTTTTTAAGGGTTTGAGCTTTTCATTAAAATTATGCTGAAGGTCCGGTTTACAGCCAAAATATGCCCGGCCTATATACCCCAGTAACGCAACCACTATTCTGGTGTCCAACCTCCCGACAGGCCGAGCCCATCCATGAATGATACTGAACCTGGGCCTTAACCCAGATAATAACCTACTCACCTCATCCATGGGCGTCGGGGGCGATGGCGAAAGATCTTCTGAATCATCTGTCTCCTCAGACTCTTCTGAAAACCGGTCATCTGACTGGATAAGAAAAAACATTTTCTGGTTTTCCATTGGGCGGTGAGCATCGGTGTTTCAGTAAAACCTCAATGTAATACTCCTGGGCACACTAGAGATTAGAAAAGTTAAAACATATATATTTGAGGTGTATGTGTGTGTGTTTAAAGGCTGCGGCGCCTTAACACCTTCCCTATCGTGTCTAATTGGCGTAGGTATCGCGTTGAATTTGGAAAGAATCACGCCATTAACATCTACAAGCTGGTTTACATCTATGCGTCACTTTACCCACAACACGAGCCCAATGCAGCTTATAGCTGTCCACGGGCAGCACAGGTAAAGTGCATGCACTGCGATGTGGGTATATACTCACCACCTCCTCCCAATCCATCGCAGGTCCTGCCTGTGGGTCCTTCCAATGCTGGGTCCTTCCAACACCAGACCCTTTCAAAGTCAAGTCCTTCCAACACTGGGTCCTTCAAGAGTCAAATCCATCCAACACTTGGTTGCCTTCCATAGTCAAGTCCAACGCTTGGTTCCCTCCCAAAGTAAAGCCCTTCCAAAGTCAAGTCTTTCCAACACCGGGTGCTTCCAAAGTCAAGTCTTTCTAACGCTCAGTTCCCTTCCAAAGTTTCGAAGTCAAGTCCTTCCAACACTGGGTCTTTCCAAAGTCAAGTCCATCCAACGCTCGGTTCCCTTCAAAGGCAAGTTCATCCAATGCTTGGTTCCCTTCCAAAGTCAAGCCCTTCCAACACTGGGTTCTTCTAAAGTCAAGTCCTTCTAGTGCTCTGTACCCTTCCAAAGTCAAGTCCTTCTAGTGCTCTGTACACTTCCAAAGTCAAGTCCTTCTAGTGCTCTGTACCCTTCCAAAGTCAAGTCCTTCTAGTGCTCTGTACCCTTCCAAAGTCAAGTCCTTCTAGTGCTCTGTACCCTTCCAAAGTCAAGTCCTTCTAGTGCTCTGTACCCTTCCAAAGTCAAGTCCTTCTAGTGCTCTGTACCCTTCCAAAGTCAAGTCCTTCTAGTGCTCTGTACCCTTCCAAAGTCAAGTCCTTCCGAAGTCAAGTCCTTCCGAAGTCAAGTCCCTCAGAAGTCAAGTCCCTCAGAAGTCAAGTCCCTCAGAAGTCAAGTCCCTCAGAAGTCAAGTCCCTCAGAAGTCAAGTCCCTCAGAAGTCAAGTCCATCCAAAGCTAGGTTCCCTTCCAAAGTCAAGTTCATCCAACGCTCAGTTCCCTTCCAAAGTCAAGCCCTTCCAACACCGGGTTCTTTCAAAGTCAAGTCCTTCCAAAGTCAAGTCCTTCCAAAGTCAAGTCCTTCCAAAGTCAAGTCCTTCCAAAGTCAAGTCCTTCCAAAGTCAAGTCCTTCCAAAGTCAAGTCCTTCCAACACCAGGCCCTTCCAAAGTCAAGCCCTTCCAACACCGGGTTCTTCCAAAGTCAAGTCCTTCTAATGCTCAGTTCCCTTTCAATGTCAAGCCCTTCCAAAGTCAAGCCCCTCCAACACTTCCAAAGTCAAGCCCTTTCGATGCAGGGTCCTTCCACCACCAGGCCCTTGCAAAGTCCAGTCCTTGCAAAGTCCAGTCCTTGCAAAGTCCAGT
Organism: Gastrophryne carolinensis; assembly: GCA_027917425.1. Classification (NCBI taxonomy): domain Eukaryota; kingdom Metazoa; phylum Chordata; class Amphibia; order Anura; family Microhylidae; genus Gastrophryne; species Gastrophryne carolinensis. The sequence continues at coordinate 627,487,812 of CM051235.1, forward strand.
CCTTGCAAAGTCCAGTCCTTGCAAAGTCCAGTCTTTCCGATGCCGGGCCCTTCCAAAGTCAGGTCCTTCCAACGCCAGGCCCTGCAGTGGTAGCCTCCTCCACCAGTTTCCTTTAGCATCTGATTCTGCTGAGTCCTCTGCCACCTAACTCCCACCAGGGGACAAGAAAGTACAGGTGATATAGGTTGGTCCTCGAGGTCATGACCGCAGCTCTCTGATAACACAGCGCTTACATAAAGGTTGCACTGCAATGTGCACCGTGAAAGCTGAAGCTTCTCTATGTGCACTGGGGATCCCGAGCGGAGGTGTCTTACCTCGGAGTCTATGGAGTAAGAATACTCCTCGTCTGGCATTTCATCATCATCTTCCTGGAAACGGGATTCCTGAAAGAAAAAGGTTACGTTTGGAAAAGTCCATGAAATTCAGATCAGGGGGTGCCAGAGGGGCTCAAGGCTCCCCTGCTTACCTTTACCCAGTCCCGCTCTCTGACAACCCCGGTATTTAAAGACGGGTATCACTCTGCCGAGTGCTGGTTGTCCTGAGGTGTACAAAACTCAGACATTGAGAATAATAGGTGCTTTGTCCTGGTCTCATTCTGGCCTGCACGCCAACTATAGGCCAGATAGAAAAATACAATTCTGTGATTACTCACCTGTAGAATTGGTATTATATGTATACAGCACGTCCTGTTCCACTTGAATCCTTACTCCTGGGTAATACATCCACAAGATGGCGCTGGGCTGCAGAGACAGAAAAGTGGCCCCTCCCGGCCCCATATATACCAGGGACCTCCCACAAATTCCCCAGTATTGAAAAGCAGTTAAAATGAAGCCGGGAGAACCATTATCAAATATTGAACATAAGAACAATCACCATAAAGAGGTAACTAAAAAATACCATTTTGTGAATACTCACCTGTAAAATGGGTATTATAAGTATGTCACACACCCCACTTCAAACATTAATAATTACACTAGGGTTAACGCACCGCTAGGTGGAAGCATTGCAGAGAACTTCTCCAAAAACTTCAACAGGCCCCTCCCGGTCTATACATACCTGGTACCTCCCAAGAACCTCCCAGTATTAGAACAGCAGTAAGACAAGGTACCAGAACCAAACAATGTAACCCTCAACGTAAAGAACCAAACTTCACCAAATAGAGAGCCAGGATACCAAAAAGGGCGGGTGAAGTGGGGTGTGTGACATACTTATAATACCCATTTTACAGGTGAGTATTCACAAAATGGTATTATTCTAAGTATGTCACACACCCCACTTCAAACATTAATAATTACACTAGGGACATCCAACAGCAGTGTCCAAAAAAGGGTGGGTATCCGAATCAGGCAATAACGCAGAAAAAACTCAGACCACTGCAGCCTGCAAAACCTTGCGGCCAAAAACAGCATCCGCTGAAGCCCGCACATCAACCTTATAGAACTTAGAAAAAGTATGAATAGAAGACCAAGTTGCAGCCTTACACACTTGTTCAACCGAAGCCTGGTGCTGAAAAGCCCAGGAAGCACCAACCGCACGAGTAGAATGAGCAGTAACTCGGAAAGGAGGAGCCTTCCCCTTAGCCGAATAAGCACCAACAATGGCCTGACGAATCCATTTGCTAATGGAGGACTTGGCCGGAGCCAAACCCTTCCTAGGCCCACAGGGCACAACGAAAAAGGCATCAGTCTTACGAAAAGAAGACGTAGCACGTAGATAGTACCTGACACAACGTACAACATCCAAGCAGTGCAAAGCACTCTCCTTGGCATTCTTAGGCTTAGGACACAAAGAAGGAAGAACAATGTCCTGGTTAAGATGAAACGCAGAGACCACTTTAGGGAGAAAATCTGACTTGTAACGAAAAACCACTTTGTCCTGATGATCCTCAAAATAAGGAGCCTGAATAGATAAAGCTGCCAGCTCTGAAACACGCCGAACCGAAGTGATGGCCACCAAAAAAGCAACCTTCTGAGTAAGAACGGACAAAGCGACATCCCGCAAAGGCTCAAAAGGAGGAGCCTTAAGAGCGGAAAGAACCAAATTCAAATCCCAGACTGGGAGCAAAGGCTTCCTGGGAGGCCGCACATGCGAAACCCCCTGGAAAAAAGTCTTGACCAAGGAATGACTAGCAAAAGATTTCTGGAAAAAAATTGACAAAGCAGAAACCTGCCCCTTCAAGGTACTCAGCTGAAGACCGGAGTCCAGCCCCGACTGAAGAAACTCCAAAATCCTAGACACAGAAAAGACCCGGCAGGGCAAAGACCTAGCCTCACACCAATCAATATAAGATCTCCAATACCTGTAATAGATGGAAGAAGAAGATCTCTTCCTGGCACTAATAAGAGTCTGAATGACCGCATCCGAAAGACCCTCCTCCTTTAAGATGGAGGTTTCAGCAGCCAAGCCGTCAAAGCCAGCGTTTGTAAACTGGGGTAACATAGTTGACCCTGAGTGAGAAGATCTGGCCGAAGAGGCAGATCGAACTGATCTACGGCCAGACGAACGATGTCTGCGAACCACACCCGCCTTGGCCACCTTGGAGCCACGAGAATGGCGGGAACTCCCTCCAGAACCAACTTTCGCAGAACCCTGCCTAGCATGGGAATCGGAGGAAACAGATAAAGAAACCCCAGGTCCCTCCAGCTCAGGGACATGGCATCCAGAGCCAGAGGGTCCCGGGACAGAGACACAAAGGACGGAAGCTTGTGATTGTGACGAGAGGCAAACAGATCCACCTCCGGCGTCCCCCACCGGAGACAAAGTGACCGAAACACCTGGGGATGGAGAGACCACTCCCCCCGACGGGACGCACACCGGCTCAGAAAATCCGCCTCTGTGTTTTCCACTCCCGGAATGTAAACTGCCGAGATGCAAGGGACATGAGTCTCCGCCCAGACCAAAATCAGAGACACCTCCCTGTGGGCACCCAGACTGCGAGTCCCTCCTTGGTGATTGATGTAAGCAACCGCCGTCTGATTGTCTGAGCGAACCTGAACCGGCAGACCTTGTAAACGATGCGTCAAGTGAGACAGAACCAACCTGATGGCTCGCAATTCCAGAACATTGATGGGCAAGTGGGCCTCCTGAGGGTCCCACTGCCCCTGAAACCGAAGATCCTTCCAATAACCTCCCCAGCCTGACAAACTGGCATCCGTGGTGACAGTTTCCCAGAAACGACCTGCCCTTCAGAAGGTTGTCCGAGACCAACCACCACAGAAGGGACTGCCGAACCCGAGGGGACAACCGGAAGGACCGATCCAACGACCCCGGACACCGGTTCCAAGACGCCAAAAGATGAAGTTGAAGAGTCCTCGTATGAAACTGAGCAAAGGGAACTGCCTCGAACGAGGCCACCATCAACCCCACCAGTCTCATCCCCAGACGAATGGACGGATGAGGATGGGAGAGGAGCAGCTGGACCAATTCCTGAATCATCAGAACCTTGGCCTGAGGAAGAAACACTCTGTGCTGGCAGGAGTCCAACGACATCCCCAGAAAAGTCACCACCCTGGCCGGGACCAGCGAGGACTTGGGGTAATTGATCACCCAGCCGAACCTCTCCAACATAGACACCACAGTGCTGGTGTCCCCCTCTGCTTGACTGAAGGAAGGAGCCATGATGAGAAGATCGTCCAGGTAAGGCACAATGCGAATCCCCTGAGCTCTGAGCAGGGCCATCACCCCCGCCAACACCTTGGTGAACACTCTCGGAGCAGAGGTGAGACCGAATGGAAGAGCCACAAACTGAAAATGCCGATCCACCACCACGAAACGGAGGAACCGCTGATGAGCAGGAAAGATCGGCACGTGCAGGTACGCATCCTTGATGTCTATGGACGTCATAAAGTCCCCCTGCCGAAGCGAGCCGATCGCAGACCGCAGGGTTTCCATGCGAAACTTCCGAGGACGAATAAACCTGTTGAGAAATTTCAAATCCAGAATAGGACGGAAGGACCCGTCCTTTTTGGGGACCGTGAAGAGATTGGAGTAAAAACCCGCGCCCCACCTCTGAAGGAGGAACCGGGCAAATGACAGCTAAATCTAGAATATTCCTTACTGCCGCCGGGAGCCCCTGCGCGGCCAAAGGATCCAAAGACACCCGAGACCTGAAGAACCTTGGAGGAGGACGGGACTCGAACTCCAACTTGTAACCGGCCGAAACCACCTCCCGGATCCATCTGTCCGGGACCTCCTGGTCCCACACCCGGGAGAAAAGTTGCAACCGTCCCCCCACCCGAACGGGTGAGGGCGCCCCCTCATTGCTGGGTGGGCTTGACAGCCGGCTTGGACTTGGCACCCCAGACGCGAGTGGGGCGGCCACGGCCTCTGCCCCTATTCCAACTGGCGCCCCTGGGGGCCGAGGAGTCCGCACCTCTACCGGCGCCGACTCCCCGAAAGGACGGATTGAACGAGACCATCCCCCGAAAGGAACGGCGAAATTTCTTGCGCTGAGGTAATTTACCTCCCTTGGCAACAGAATCCAGCCTCTCACCAAAAAGCCTCAAACCCAAAAAGGGCAGAGCCGTGAGCGATCTCTTAGAATTAAAATCGGCCGTCCACTGTCTCAACCACACACAGCGCCGGATAGCCACCAGCAAGGCAGTAGCCCTGCCACACATCAACATGGCATCCTCCTGAGCAGCCAGGATAAAAGACAAAAAAGCATCGCAGCGCTTAAGCCCAAGGGACTCATCACTGGTGGGCTCGAGATCCACCCCCAAGTCCCTGACAATAGACCTGACAGCAAAAGTCAAAAGAGCCGAGGCACAAACAGGCCTTAACACGGAACCCGCACATACAAAACCATGATGGGCAAGCTGATCAACCCGGCGATCCTCGCCGTCCCTGAGCGAAGTCGTGTCAGGGGAATGCACAACCGCCGTGTTGGACAGTCCCAGGACCGGAGTATCTACCTCAGGGGGAACAGACCAACGCTTCAACAATTCCGCCGGAAAGGGATATTTCCTATCCCAGCTAGACGGCACCCCAACAAGACGAGTAGGTTGCTCCCATTGCTTGAAAACAATTTCTTCAAAATGCTGTTGGCTGGGAAACTCCAGACGCTGCTTGGACACCCCAAAAAGCTGACCCTTGGGCCTAGGAGCAACCACCGGAGGCTCCAAATCCAAAACCTCAAACATCTGGCTCAGAATGGTAGAGGAATCGAGAGGGGGGCCATCCACCTGATCCCCCTCAGAACCCAGCAACTGCTGAACATCAGAATCTTCTTCCTCAATGAGCTCACCTTCTTCACGGGGACGATCCGACCAATCCAGATCTCCCACCACTTCCTCATCTGAATCCGGCGGGGGCGGAGACAGATGCTTCCGCTTAGCTGAAACCTTCTGAGCGGCTATAACAGAAAACCGCTTCTCAAGGCTGGTCAAGCGGGCACATACATCAGACTGCGAATCCCCGCCCAGGACAACGTCACACGGGGTCCGGAATAAGCGAGGGGGAGAGGGAGATGGCGCGGCCGAAGAAGTGCTAGGCACCGGAGTACTGGACTGCCGTGCAATGTTCTGCTGTGCACAAGGAATACACAAAATGACATCATCTCCCTGGAGCGGAGTCCCACAACCCCCGCACACCTTGGATTGTCCCGAAGAACCATTCCCGGTATCTGTGGCAACCTCCATGTGGTGAAATTTATGGTATTCGCAGAACCCAGGGATTTATGCGGTACGCGACCCGGGATGCCCCTTAATAACCTAACACTTGTCTAAGGACAGTCACAAGATCCTGACCCAGGGGAATAGCATAAGACCCTTATAAAAATAAATATAACTATAACTAAATATATATAAGTGTATATATATATATATATTGCAAAGAAAAAACACCCCCCACGAGCCAGGTATATATGACCGGGAGAGCCCTGCCAGACGGGATCCCAGGATCTGAAAAACACAAAGGGAGAGGGACAGGCGTCAATCCAGCACCATAGCCAAAAATCCACATAACATACACAACCCCCCTCACACCACCCCACCCCCCCTCATTAACCAGAGCAAGGAAATGGTTAATGCCAACCAGCACCATAAAGATGCGCCGGAGCGAGGAGGAAGGAGAAGGAGGAGGAAAGGATCCGAGGGGTCATGGCAAGACAAACCAAAAACGCCTACCTTGAGAGGAAAACCGCGCAGCCTGCAGAAGATGGCGGCCCGCACACACGCAGTGAGGGAGGAAGAGAGAAGCTCCGGGAGCGCGGGAGCCGAGAAGGCCCCGCCCCTCCGGGCGTCCAATCCGTGCGCAGCCCGCGCGCGCGCGCGACCCCGCCCCCAGGCAGCGTCAGCGTCTGCCGGCAGGGACCACAAGCAGACCTCAATGACGGGACCGGCGGAGCCACCCGCCGGCTCCCAGTGTACAGCGCCGGATAGTAAAACACAGACCCACACACTGATAACAGGTCCCCCCTGAGCAAGCAGGCTGCAAGCGCCGGGTACGGCGCTCAGCCACCGGCAGGACCGCGGCGCATCGCGCCGCGAGGCCCCGCCCCCCCCGGCTCCTGAGGGGAGAAGACACACAGACAGGGGGAAAAAAACGGCAGGCAAACATACAGTGAAGATAGACAATGTAAAATCACAAAGGGAATCACAATGCAGAGCGCAGCAGCACACTCACACAGCATGTCACCGTTTAAAAGCATGTCACCGTCCCAAGCGCGTCCCACACCCCGGAAAGAGACACAATATCCCAGGGCAAGGCACAACCTGACCACTAACTCCTATAAAATGGGGCATCCCACATCCGGATCACCACTCCGGGAATCCCGCTATGCCCCGCAATGAAGGGTCGAGCGGAGGAGCTAATCTCCTAGGCACCAATGGTGCCGGCTACCTTTTTGCCCGGCCTACAGCCGAAGCTGGGAGGCTGCCATTAAATAGAATACATTCAAACAAAAGCCGGGCAGAAATAGACCACGGGGGGGGGGGGGGGGGGGCGGGGGGATACCCCGGCTACCTGCAAGCAGGAGACTTCTTTCTTCTGTCTTGTCGCCACCTTGCAGAGAACAACACTGGGAGGTTCTTGGGAGGTACCAGGTATGTATAGACCGGGAGGGGCCTGTTGAAGTTTTTGGAGAAGTTCTCTGCAATGCTGCCACCTAGCGGTGCGTTAACCCTAGTGTAATTATTAATGTTTGAAGTGGGGTGTGTGACATACTTAGAATATAATGATAACAAGGGTGGGGTGGAACAGGACGTGCTGTTTACGTATAATACCAATTATACAGGTGAGTAATCACAGAATTGTATTATTCTAAGTATACAGCATGTCCTGTTCCACTTACTCCTGGGACATCCAATAGCAGTGTCCATAAGGTAGGGTGGGATCCCCAAAAAGTAACAGCGGGCAGTTTAAACCACTGCCGCCCGCAGAACTTTGCGGCCAAAAGCAGCGTCAGCTGAGGCCCTAACATCAACCTTGTAAAACTTAGAAAAGGTATGAACAGAAGACCAAGTAGCGGCCTTGCAAACTTGTTCAACAGAAGCCTGGTGCTGAAAAGCTCAAGAGGCACCAATAGCACGAGTGGAATGAGCAGTAAGGCGGAAGGGAGGATCCTTCCCCTTAGCAGAATAGGCCTGAATCACAGCCTGACGAATCTACTTGCTGATAGTAGACTTAGCTGGAGCCAGACCCTTCTTAGGTCCAGACGGCAGCACAAAAAGAGCATCAGTATTCCTGAAGGAGTCAGTAGCCACCAAACAAAACTTCAGAGTCCTGACCACGTCCAAAGAGTGTAAAGCCCTCTCCTTAGAGTTACTAGGATTAGGACACAGAGAAGGCAAAACAATGTCCTGATTGAGATTAAAAGCAGAAACAACCTTAGGCAGAAAATCTGGCTTAAAACGAAACACCAACTTGTCCTGGTGTCTCTCAAAGAAAAGGGGTTTGATGGAAAGCGCCGCCAACTCAGAAACACGCATAAGAATGGACAAAGGGGCCCTCTGCAAGGCGCTCGAAGAGAGACCCCTGCAAAGCAGATAAGACCAAGTTCAAGTCCCAGACTGGTAACATAGGCTTAAATGGGGGACGCACGTGAGTAACCCCCTGGAAGAAGGTCCAGGGGATTGTATTGCAAAGACCTGTATTGCAAGGTCTTTGACCCTTCCACCCCATGGCTTGCACTTGAGGTTTAGGGCAACCTCAGGTAAGCCTGCTCCCAATTTCTCTATTGCATTGTATGTCCCAAATGGGGCTCTTAGAGACTAGAATTAGTACTAGAGTTAGGACTGCACCTCACAGGGGCACCTTGGCGCTGGTGGTGCAGCTTAAGCATACTTCTGCAGATGTGTGTGACCGAGCTCCCTGTTTTTAACCTAGTTTAGAGACAGATTGTAGGTTGGTCAGCAAGCTAACTGGTTTGAGTGCTGTGGCCCCTTTAAGACTTTTGTATTCTAATTGCCCTGCTAATGTGCACCTCCCTGGTTAGTTATAAAATGGTCTGAGCGGCTGCCACCCCTCTTTTGTTTCTTTTGAATTTGTGCAAGCACATGGAGTGTGGGGTCTAGGCTGTATTGCAAGGTCTTTGACCCTTCCACCCCATGGCTTGCACTTGAGGTTTAGGGCAACCTCAGGTAAGCCTGCTCCCAATTTATCTATTCTAAGTATGTCTCACACCCTGCTTCGGAAGTAGTCATTACACTTGGGGTTATGTCCAGTAGAGGGCGAACTTCTGCAGAGATGACTAGAAAAAAAGGAAGCCCCTCCCGGTCCATAAATACCCGGGACCCTCCAAGCACCTCCCAGTTTTAGTCTCTGCAGACGGCGAGCAAGTCAGAAGATGATGTCTCCTCCTTGCACAGGGGGATTTCAGGTAGCCGGGATGACTCCCGGCCCTCTATTTTATCTATTACCGCCCGGATCCCCTTTTGATTTACCCTGCCTCCGAGCCTAGGCTGCCGGTCCGGGTGAGGGTAGAATGGCACCCTAGGTGCCTAGGAGCTAATGCTCCACCGTGAGACCCTATACTAGAGGGTAGGCGGTTAACCGGGTTGGTGATCCCGGTTTGGGATGCCCTGTCCGTTCCCCCACTTTTTACTTGTAGTTGGGGATCCCTCCCTCCCTTGTTCCTTTATTATCTGTCAGACGGGGGGGGGGGGGGGGGGCTGTGACCTTCCCTTGCCCAGTGGTCACGGAGCTTTGGGAAGTATTCCTTCATTTATTAGGGGACAATGAATGTTTGTGTGTGTGTGTGTGTGTTTTTACTGTAGAATTGATTCCTCTTCGATCCACTTAGGACATCATGACATGCAGCGGCCGTCGGGGGATACGGCCGCACTGTCATGGCAGCTAGTGGGGAGGCTGAGGGGATTTGTCTCTCCTCTTTGCTGTGAGAGAGGGGGAGGGGCCTGGTGCTCGGCGCGCTTGCAGGAGCCCGCCCCGCTCTCTCTCTGGCGCCTTCGGCGGCGCCCGGTCTCATTGCCTGTGGTCGGAAGGGGGGCGGGGCCAGGCGCTCTGCGTGCTGGGACGGTCCGCTCCCGCTTCCTCACTCTCTCTAACTTATTTTCTTCTGGCGCGCTCTGTGGCGCCCTGTTCTATCTTGCTATGGGGAGGGGGTGGGGCCGGGCGCTCTGCGCGTTGGTGGCGGCCCGTCCCTCTCCCTCACACTCTCTTGTCTCTTGTTACTATTATGCGGAGGGGGGCGGGGCCGGGCGCTCGACGCAGTGGCGGCGGCCCGCCCCCCTCTCGCTCTCTCTCTTTCCCTATTCGGTGCCATCTGCGGCACCTGGCTTGCGTGACTAAGGAGGGGGCGGGGCCGGGCGCTCTACACGCTGTCGGCGGCCCGCCCCGCTCTCTCGATCTTTGGCGCCCTCTGCTGCGCCCAGTTATTCTTTTGTTGGGGAGGGTGCCGGGTGCTTGCCGCGGCGGCGGCGGCGGCCCGTACCTCTCTCTCTCTCTCTCTCTCTCTCCATCTCTTTCTCTGAGGATGGGGAGGCGGCGGCGTGCTATCCGCGCTGGCTTGCCCTCTGCGTCTGCTTCCTCCAGATCAAGGTTCGGCTCTGAAGACTTCTGGTTGAGGTGAGTGCCCCGTGGGGCTTTGATTGTCCCTTGATTGTATGATTGTTAGGGCGCTTTATCTAGCGCCAGATTGGCACACCGTGGGATCCTTTTGTCCCACCTTGCGTTCCTGGTATTATTGCATATGACACTAGCATGGTATAGATGATTTATCTTTTATAGTATATGCTCCTTGTCGCATTATGTATATGCATATATATCTATATATATTTTTATATTCTATGTTTAGCCACACTCTGTTTGAATGTATGAGTGCTTGTATTGATTCTTTATTATGGGGGCCCTCCTGTCTATCCTGGGGTCCCTTGGGCTTGCAAATCCTCCCACTTACGGACTTAAGGGGCATCCCGGGTTGCTTCTAGCGTAATTCCCGCGGGTCATTGCGACTACCATACAAATCACCATTCGGAGGCTCCCCTGGATCCGGGCTCTGGCTCCCTTCGGGGCAGTCCCGGCGGTGTGTGGGTTGGGGGGTATCCCTTGCTGGGATACTGTACTAGTGCATACCTTGTGGTCAGCAGGCCTTAAAGTGGACCAACACCCTGGGGTGATCGGCCCGGGAATCTATAAGATTCCCGGGCCGATCACCCCCCTCACCGCGGGACATCCAAGATCGGGATGTCCCGCGGTGAGGAACCCCCCCGAAAACCCCCCAAAAACTCACCCCCTCCCGCGCGCCCCTCTAGCCGTGCGCGCGCCCGTGCCGGCCGTTTGTGAATCGGGGTGCCCCCCTGAAGTGGACCAAAACCCAGGATAGTCAAAATCCTGGGTGTTGGTCCACTTTAACACGGCAGTCGGGGGCACGGACGTCTGGTCAGTGCTGCCGGCCTTATCACCTACTTCACCTTAAATTATCTATACCCCATGTGACATTGTCATTAGCGGGGAGTCGCAATTTGATGTATGTGCTGGTTTGGCCAACATCGATATATTGTTCTAGCTCTGTGGCCAGTGCGGCCTCGGCTAAGAGAAGACATCTGTCTCCGGCAGTGCCGGTTCTTGATGACTGGTCTGTTTATTTCCCGCTTGCGGAAAGAGCTGTTTCTGGAATCGGATGGTCCTGAGGATCAGCAGTTGGGATCCTGAGGCGGGGTTTGGGGATGATGTGGTTATCCCCAAGATCCTAGCCATTTATTGAGGTGTTGGCTCTTCCTGTTACGGCGGAGTTCCCTCCGCATAAGGGAAAATAATTTTTTTCTTGGGACCTCTAAGCCTCGTATGGGTGCCCAACTCAGTTTCATTCTAATTTATGATTATTAAGGATCGGGATGGGTCTAACCGGCTTCCGGTTTTCCTCAGGTATGGGATAGGAGGTATCCCTGTATGGGGATTGCGGTGAAGCGCTGGTCATCTCCTCCCGAGGTCGATGCGTCCGGTGTTGGGATTGTCCGACGCATCTGTGGTGCACTCCCTAGCGTGTCCACGGTTGAGTTTCGTGAGGATCGTCAGTTGATCAGATGGCTTGACATGCCCTTGCCGGCGTGGGTTCTGCCTGGCGGTCGGTTTGTATTTCTGTAATCACGGTTGTGGTTCTCAGGTCTGTGGTTTGGGGCCTGTTGAGGGGTCCCAGCTGGACCCTGCTAGTGCTAATTTGGCTGCGCTTATGCGGTGTGTATAGTTCCTGACCATGGTCTTGTCTGCCTGGATGACACTATTTGTCGGTATGGCGGAATATCAGCTTTGCTTGTGGCTTTACGACGCTCTGTCTGGTTACGCCGGTGGCGGCTATCATTGGCTACCCTTCTGGGGTATGCGGTTGTTTGGACTCATATTGGTTTCAGTTGCGTAAGGAGGCAGGCTTCCGCCATGCTAGAGGCGATGTGCTCTCTTCGGGGGGCAGGCTCCTCTATTCCTTCCTTCTTGGTGCCGGAGCTGGCAGAGGTGCTGCCTTCTCTATCTTCAGTGGTGATTTCTCGGGTTTCCTCGGACCCCCGGGCTGTGCAGGGGCCGGGGCTATTGTTCCAACCCTTGTGGTCCCTTTACGGGATAGATTTATCAGAACCATTCTGGTTTTTGAGGCCTTTCTGCAGGTTCATTAGATTCCAGAAGTTCCGCAGGGAGTCTCTGCGTTCTGTCATCTATTCCCTTCATCAGGGGGCTTTTGTGACATTTATAGACATCACGGTTGTTACTTTTATGTGTCATTCTACCCCGCTCGCCTGAGATTCTCGGTTTTGGGGTGGAAGATCGGCATTTTCAGTTGTAGCTGATCCTTGTTAGTATAGTGGTTAGTATCCCCGCCTGTCACGCCGGAGACCTGGGTTCAATTTCCCGACTGGGAGAGCTCTAGGTTTTAGGCCCTTCCTTTCTGGTTGCCTTCGGTGCCAAGGGTGTTCACCAAGGGGCTGGCGGGCATAATGGCCCTTCTTGGAGCCCGGGGTGTTTACATTGTGCCGTAATCTGGATGATCTTCTCATTACAGGATCTTTTCTATGCGGGGTGGAGATGGACTCCAGGGTGGTGACGGCGCTGGAACGGTTCGGATGGGTGATCACCCACTCCTAGTTCTCTGGCATGAATCTGGATCCGGTCAGGCCAGAGGGTTCTTTCCTCGCTCAAAGGTGCAGAGGGTTCAGGATCTGATGTTTGTTCTCATGGACAATCCTCGCCTCTCTTTCCGGCTAGGGATGAAACTGGTGGGATTGATGGTGGTTTTTCCTTCTAAGCAGTCCCCTTTGCTCCTCATGAGTTCCTCATGAGGTCGCTCTAGTTCCGTCTGTTGCGGTTTGGGACGGTTGTTCCCGGTGCTTGGCTCGGTCATTTCTGCTGTCTCCCAGGGTTCGGCAATCCTTTCAGTGGTGGCTGGAGCTTAGCGGTCTGTTGAGGGGCAGATCCTTTTTGGCTCTTGGGAGACGGTTGCCACGAATGCCAGCCTGTCGGGCTGGGGGGCTTTTCTGGATGGACTTTCGGTTCCGGGGGCTGAGGAGTCTTCAGGAGGCTTCCGCTCCCATCTCTGTTTTTGGAGCTCAGAGCTATTGTTCTATTCTGTCATGCTGGATGCATCGTTTACAGGTTGCCGGTTCAGCTTCAGTTGGACGACTGAACTGCGGTTGCTTACGTCGATCACCAAGGAGGGACTCACAGCTGGAGTGCCCTCAGGGTAGTGTCGCTGATTCTTGCATGGGCGGAGAGCGGTGTTCCATGCATCTCAGCGGTTTTCATTCCGGGAGTGGACATCACGGAGCTTTTCTTGTTACCGCAAGGTGTTTCGGTCCCTCTGTCGCAAGTGGGGGTTTTCCGGAGGTGGTTCTCCTTGCTTTCCGTTGCAATCACTAGCTCCCAACGTTTGGTTTTCGGTCTCAGGTTCCTCTGCCTCCGGCAGTGGTCGCCATGTCTTTTGCCTGGAGGGGTCTGTGTTCCTGCACCTGTCTCCTTCCTTCGCCGTGGTGGGCGAGGTGGTGCGCTAGCTGGCTCCTGAGGGTGCGTCAGCATTGCTGGTGGCTCCAGGGTGGTCAAGATAGGTTTGGTTTGTACTGCAGTTTGCTAACACTGGCTTTGCGGTGTGGCTGCTGCAACCTTCTCCATCTTCATAGAGGAAGTTTTGTCTGATGCTGTGCTTTGGACCTTTGTTTTGGCTGGCAGGTGGTCTTCTTTTAACTTCTTCTACAGGACTTGGCGGTCCTATATTGATGGGTGTGAGGCTAGGGCCTCGCCTTGCAAGGGGTTTTGTTCTCTAGGTTTTGGACTTTCGTCTGTACGGTCTGGGGCTCCAGCTTATGGGGTTTGCTGGGGCAGGCCTCTGTCCTGGTGGTGTTCTTCCAGGATCTTTTGTCCTCAGAAATAGCCTGGCGGCTATTTGGGATCTGCATTTTCTATGCTTGCGTGACAGATTGCCTCTTTGTTGGCTATTGTTTCTGTTCGCTGTGTTTCCATCTTTTTAAGGATGTGTTTTTTCTTCCTTATGTCCTTCGTCTAGCTTTGACGAGGAGAGGGTCCTGTTGATTTTCTATTTCTTGCCTACTTCCTTTTTCTGTAGGAAGGAAGCCTTGTTTGTGGTGCCTTCTGGCCCCTGACGGGTTTGGTGCCTTCATATTTGCCATTTCTAATGGATATGTCTGGTCCTCTTGTGGGCCTATATTGCCAAGGGGAAGGTTTCCCCTTTTCAGTCTAGTGGAATAATTTGTGCGACTGCTACTTGGTCACCTGTTCATTCCTTTGCAAGTTTTGTAAGGTTGATGTGCGGGCCTTAGCTGTTTTTGGCCGCACAGTTCTACAAGCGGAAGGGGTTTTTCATTTGTGCATTTTTGCCTATTGGGATCCCCACCCTTTTTGGACACTGCTATTGGATGTCCCAAGTGTAATGACTACTTCCGAAGCAGGGTGTGAGACATACTTAGAATAATACCATTTTGTGAATACTCACCTTGTAAAATGGGTATTGTAGGTATGTCTCACACCCTGCTTCGCCCCGCCCTGAGTTGTATCTTGGATCCTCTTTGGTGTTACTGTTTTGTAAGTTTTTTAGTTGCTCTTCCTGGTCCCCTTACTGCTTTCTTATACTGGGAGGTGCTTGGAGGGTCCCGGGTATTTATGGACCGGGAGGGGCTTCCTTTTTTTCTAGTCATCTCTGCAGAAGTTCGCCCTCTACTGGACATAACCCCAAGTGTAATGACTACTTCCGAAGCAGGGTGTGAGACATACCTACAATACCCATTTTACAAGGTGAGTATTCACAAAATGGTATTATTCTTAGTATGTCACACACCCCGCTTCAAGAATCCATAACATGTGGGTAATATCGTCCTGAAGAGGGCGTTCCTGCAGAGATGATAGCAAAAGAAAGCCCCTCCCTGATCCACAAATACCTGGGACCTCCCACTCACTACCCAGTTTTCCATCTCTGCAGACGGCGAGCAAGTCAGAAGATGATGGCTCCTCCTTGCACAGGGGGATTTCAGGTTCGTGGTGGAGGATCGGCACTTTCAGTTTGTGGCACTTCCTTTCGGTCTCACCTCAGCGCCTCGGGTGTTCACCAAGGTGCTAGCGGGGGTGATGGCTCTGCTCAGAGGTCAGGGTATCCGCATCGTGCCCTATTTGGACGATCTACTGATCATGGCCTCTTCCTTCAACCAAGCGGAGTTGGACACCAGAGCGGTGGTGTCCACTCTGGAGAGGTTCGGTTGGGTGATCAACCACCCCAAGTCTTCTCTTTCTCCGTCCAGAATTCTGACCTTTCTGGGAATGTCTCTGGACACTTCACAGGCCAGGGTGTTTCTACCCCAGGCCAAGATTCTTTTGATTCAGGAGTTAGTTCGGCTTCTCTTGTCAACCCCTCATCCGACCATCCGGTTAGGGATGAGGCTGGTGGGGTTAATGGTGGCCTCATTCGAGGCAGTTCCCTTTGCGCAGTTTCACACAAGGACGCTTCAGCTTCATCTGTTGAAGGTTTGGGACAAGTCTCCTCTATCGTTGGATCAGTCCTTCCTGATGACTCCCCGAGTTCGTCGATCCCTGCAATGGTGGCTGGGGTCGGTCAATCTGTTGAAGGGCAGATCTTTTCTGGCTCCGCGTTGGGAAACAGTCACCACGGATGCCAGTCTGTCAGGTTGGGGGGGTGTTTGGAAGGACCTCCAGTTTCAGGGTCTGTGGGGCCCGCAGGAGGCTCACGAGCCCATCAATGTTCTGGAGTTGAGAGCCATCAGGTTGGTTCTGTTTCGCTTGACTCATCAGTTGAGAGGCCTGCCAGTTCAGGTCCGGTCGGACAACAGAACGGCGGTTGCTTACATCAATCACCAAGGAGGGACTCGCAGCAGGAGTGCCCTCAGGGAAGTGTCTTTGATTCTGGATTGGGCAGAGACCCACGTCCCGTGTATCTCAGCAGTCTACATTCCGGGAGTGGAGAACACGGAGGCGGACTTGCTGAGCAGGGCCTCCTCTCGTCAGGGGGAGTGGTCTCTCAGTCCCAAGGTGTTTCAGTCGATATGTCTCAGGTGGGGGGTCCCAGCGGTGGACCTCTTTGCTTCTCGTCACAATCACAAGCTTCCAGTCTTTGTGTCTCTCTCGCAGGATCCTCTGGCTCTGACAGTGGATGCCATGTCTCTAAACTGGAGGGATCTGGGGTTCCTTTACCTGTTCCCTCCGTTCCCAATGCTAGCCAGAGTGGTGCGCAAACTGGCCTTGGATGGTGCGTCGGCGATTCTGGTGGCCCCAAGGTGGCCAAGGCGAGTTTGGTTCGCAGACCTTGTAAGACTGGCAGAGGATCAGTTCGCTCTGCCTCTGCTGCCGGACCTGCTCACCCAGGGTCGGCTGCGCTATCCCAATTTACCATCGCTGGCTTTGACGGCATGGCTGCTGAAACCGCCATCTTGAAGGAAGAAGGTCTTTCTGACGCGGTGATTCAGACTCTTATTTGTGCCAGGAAGCGCTCTTCCTCTTCTATTTACTACAGGACTTGGAGGGCCTATATTGATTGGTGTGAAAGTAGGTCTTTCTCTTGTCGAGAGTTCTCCATTCCTAGAATTTTAGAGTTTCTCCAGCATGGTCTAGATCTGGGGCTCCAGCTTAGTACATTGAAAGGGCAGGTTTCTGCCCTGGTGGTGTTCTTCCAAAGGTCTTTTGCACTTCATCCCTTAGTCAAGACCTTTTTCCAAGGTGTTACACATGTTCGGCCTCCTAGGAAGCCTTTTGTTTCAGTTTGGGATTTGAACCTGGTTCTCTCTGCTCTCCAGGGCCCTCCGTTTGAGCCCTTGAATGAGATAGCTTTGTCTTCTCTTACGCAAAAGGTGGCCATTTTGGTAGCTATCACTTTGGTTCGGCGTGTTTCTGAGTTGGCAGCTTTATCCATTACAGCTCCGTACTTCGAGAAACATCAGGACAAGGTTGTCTTTCGTTTCAAGCAGGATTTTCTTCCTAAAGTGGTCTCGGAGTTTCATTTGAATCAGGACATTGTTTTGCCCTCTCTATGCCCAAATCCCAGCGACGACAGGGAAAGGGCATTGCATTCCTTGGATGTAGTTCGTGTTGTGGAACATTATCTGGAGGTTACGTCTTCCTTTCGTAAGACTGATGCCTTCTTTGTGGTGCCCTGCGGGCCTAGGAAAGGTTTGGCTCCTGCCAAATCTTCCATTAGTAAATGGATTCGTCAGGCCATCATTGGGGCCTACTCTGCCAAGGGGAGGAGTCCCCCTTTTCGTGTTACTGCTCATTCTACTCGTGCTATTGGTGCCTCTTGGGCTTTTCAGCACCAGGCTTCTGTTGAGCAAGTTTGTAAGGCCGCTACCTTGTCTTCTGTTCACACCTTTTCCAAGTTTTACAAGGTTGATGTTCGGGCATCAGCGGATGCTGTTTTTGGCCGCAAAGTTTTGCAAGCTGTTGTGGTTAAAGTTGTGCATTGTTGCCTAGTTTTGGATCCCCGCCCTTGTTATGGACACTGCTGTTGGATGTCCCACATGTTATGGATTCTTGAAGCGGGGTGTGTGACATACTAAGAATAATACCATTTTGTGAATACTCACCTTGTAAAATGGGTATTATGAGTATGTCACACACCCCGCTTCAACCCGCCCTTTTGTATTCAGGATCCTCTTTATTGCGAACTTTGCGTGGTTGTTGTTTATATTTGCCTCTTCCTGGTCCCTTACCTTACTGCTTCTGTATACTGGGTAGTGAGTGGGAGGTCCCAGGTATTTGTGGATCAGGGAGGGGCTTTCTTTTGCTATCATCTCTGCAGGAACGCCCTCTTCAGGACGATATTACCCACATGTTATGGATTCTTGAAGCGGGGTGTGTGACATACTCATAATACCCATTTTACAAGGTGAGTATTCACAAAATGGTATTATTGCATTGTATGTCCCAAATGGGGCTCTTAGAGACTAGAATTAGTACTAGAGTTAGGACTGCACCTCACAGGGGCACCTTGGCGCTGGTGGTGCAGCTTAAGCATACTTCTGCAGATGTGTGTGACCGAGCTCCCTGTTTTTAACCTAGTTTAGAGACAGATTGTAGGTTGGTCAGCAAGCTAACTGGTTTGAGTGCTGTGGCCCCTTTAAGACTTTTGTATCACCATATGCCTATACCGCCTACCCTTTGGTGGGGGACTGCGGTTGGAGCAGCGCTCCTTAGCACCTGACAGCGGTGCTGCCTACCATCACCCGACCAGCAAAGCCTAAGCTAGGAGGCAGTGAAAAGGAAAAGGGGGGGAATAGTCCTACAGGGCCCAGGCTAATAGCCCCGCTCACCTGCGAGTAGAGAGAGCCATCTTCTAGTCATCGCAGCCAGGACTGCAGAGAAGAACTGGGGAATTTGTGGGAAGTCCCTGGTATATATGAGGCCCGGGAGGAGCCACTTTTCTGTCTCTGCAGTCCAGCGCCATCTTGTGGATGTATTACCCAGGAGTAAGGATTCAACTGGAACAGGACGTGCTGTATACTTAGAATAACTGCGGCACCGGCTTTAGAAATAGGGATGGCAGGAGAACAGTTCCTGCTGCGGAACTGAATAAAGGTAAGCAGGGGTAGCCTGGCGCCCATATGGCAGCCCTGTGACTGTAGGTGGTGAGGTTGTTTAGCTGCCCCAAGATGTCACCCCGCCCCCAACCATTACATACCATTGATCTGCCCTCCAGAGGGTCAATCGTGTTCAGCGGTGAGTTTCGATTTTCTGTTCGAAATCCTATAAAAGGTTTTCAAAAGCAGAATTGGTTATTATACTATGATGGCCCCTGAGCCTTTGTGTCATGTGGTGTAGTGAGCAGGATAGCAGGAGTCTAATAGAGGCTGATGGCTCCTGAGCCTTTGTGTCACATGGTGTAGTGAGCAGGATAGCAGGAGTCTAATAGAGGCTGATGGCCCCTGAGCCTTTGTGTCACATGGTGTAGTGAGCAGGATAGCAGGAGCCAGTTACTTACCCAAGCTGAACTGGGAAGAGACTTTCTCCTCCTTTACTTGCACTTTGGACAGGTTTCCATCCTGAGAGAGAAGAGAATTCAGGCCATTGCGTTTGATCATAGAATAGATCTGATGTATTATTTGGTCCCGCCCCCTGTGTCTCCGCCCACATGTCCCCCATCTTACCTGGTCACCCTGTGCAGAGTTCCGGGATGCCTTCTGTGCGGGATACTGGTTATAGGATCCATCTGTAGGAGAGACACAATGGATATATCAGGTTGGGGTTATTAACCAGACCAAAACTCTTAGTAAAATTTCTCCAACCACCCAGGGAGTATTTGGGAGGCCCCAGTTAGTGAAATCGCAGGGTTCACTGTATACTCCCCTTCATCCGGTGATCCCACAGGACATGTGCGGCATCGTTTGCGCCCCTCAACCCTCTTCCAGACATATCTGAATAGCTGGCAGCAAATGCATGCAGCCAAAGGGAGGCATACAGCAACTGATTCAATGCTCATTGGTGGAGACCCAGCATGGCATGTGGGAGACTGAGCTAAGTTACAGGCAAACCGGGCGGGTTTCACACACAGGGGCATGCCAAACAAATATGCCTCTGTCAAGCGAAATCCCAGAAGATTGAGAATCATGGGGTTTGGTCCCCTTTAAATCAATTCACCTTTTTAATAAAAAATAATACTCATGCCCCCCCAAACCAGGTTAATCTCATCTGGTTCTCCCTCTCTCAGCAGAACATGGCCTCGCAATTTGGCACTTGTGGTCACGTGGTTCCTATCAGCGGCTGGAGTACTCTGGGGTCTTGACTGCTGGCAGACAATCACACGGCACGGTGTCATTAAGGGAGCAGGTAAGGAAATGCACATATGCAGAAGGGATATCCCAAGATGCCCCGCCAGACCCCTGCTGCGATCAACACCCATTTTTCATGAAATGGGTGTTAAAGCGGAACAAAACCCAGAATTTTCACTATCCGGGGTTTTGTTTCTTGCCCCAGGGCATTTGAGATGCCCCGATATGTGTAACCCCCCCCCCCAGTAATCGCACCTTCTCCCACATGCACGGGCTGTCGTCCCATCAGTGTCGTATGCTGTGGATATTAATGATCAGTATACGGATCTGTTTAGATGCAGAACTCGGCAACGGAGCGGCCACACCCCCAGTTTCCCAGGGGGGGGGGGGGCCCTTTCTCAATGGCCCAGACCAGGGACAGGGCCGGCGTTGTTTACATTGCTGTGGGAGCCAGTGCAAAGTTGATTTTTGCGGTGACAGGTGTGTAACCCCGATTTAGGATGCCCCGTGGGAAACGTCAGTGGCCGGTCCTGCAATTAAAATGCAGGTCTGGCCACAATGGGTTTTGTTCTGCTTTAAAGAAGAGCAACCACCGGCCTAGTGTATACAAGACTCTAGGGCGTGTGGTCTCAAAATATTTTGCCAAGCTAAATTTGGGATGCCCCAATGCGCGAGTCCCCTTTTACAGCGATTCTACTGTGGTGATGCGGCTGATGCATGCTTCTGCATCAGGTCTATCAGGATGGGCGACGTAGGCTGAAGGGAAGTGGCCGTGGAGGGATACCTGCCGCTCCCTCTCCATTCAGCTTTCTATTCCGCTCATCAATACGCACAGCATAAAAAGTGGATTGGCGAAGACCCCGCACACGTGCTGCAGGGTAACCGGCGCAGTAAGAATACCAGTGTTTCACATGGGGCTCTTCCCCTGTGCATCAATCATACTGAGATTATTTTGATTGGGACGCCAGCCATATGGGCCAAGCGCCGGTAAGTGTGTGTATGTTTGTGGCGGCGGCAAGCCCTGCACGCCCGCTGGCTTATTATTCTAAGTATACAGTACGTCCTGCTCCAGACATAGTACTTACACTTGTGTTATCCTCCGCCAGATGGCGCTGCACTGCAGAGACATGCAAAACAGGCTCCTCCCGGCCCCTCAAATACCCAGGGACCTCCCACAAATCCCCAGCATTGAAAAGCTGTGAACAGGAAGCCGGGAGAATTTAACCACCAAAACTGGTGACTATAACAATGACAACAATCACCATACAGGGGATCCAGAATAATGCAAAAACCAGGGTGGGGTGGAGCAGGACGTACTGTATACTTATAATATCAATTCTACAGGTGAGTATTTCACAGAATTGTATTATTCTTAGTATACAGTACAGATATAATACTTACACTTGGGACATCCAATAGCTGTGTCCATAAAGTAGGGTGGGATCCCCAACAAAAAAGGCAACAGCAGACAGTTTAAAGGCACTGTCACCTGCAAAACCTTGCGGCCAAGACAGCAACAGCTGAGGCCCTAACGTCAACCTTGTAAAACCTTGAAAAGGTATGAACAGAAGACCGATGTAGCGGTCTAGCAAACTTGATCAACATAAGCCTGCGCAGAAGAGCCCAAGGGCACCAAGGCACGAGTAAGATAAAGGATAAAGCGGGAAGGAAGATTTCCCCCCCTAGTGAAATAGGCCAGAGCAACAGCCTGACAAGCCCCAAAAGTTAACAGCATCCTTGGCAGAAGCTGAAACTTCTCCTAGCACCAGAAGGAACCATCCCATCCAAATAAAGAACAGGCCAAGGCCGCCAACCCCCGAGATCAGACGAGATCGGGCACAAACAGGATGGAGGTGGCCGTAGATCCCAAGGAGCATCAGAGCTCCCAAAGGGCACAGAGACTACCCAGGAGAACACTCCTACCACCTGTAAAAGGAATGCAGAACCCCTTTCCCAGCGAAGCCAGAGAAAAAAGGGGCCCATAAGGATAAGACAATATCTTGAAACAAGAAAATAAGACACCACCTCAGGCAGCAGGTCCGGCTTAAGGCGGAGCACCACCCTTGCCTGGTGTAATTCAAAGAACGGGAGCTAAATAGACAGAGCCGCCCGCACAGCCACACACCTGACTGAAGTAACAGTCACCAGAGGGACAACCTCGAGGAAGAACAGCCAGGCAACCTCCTAAACAGGTTCAAAGGGAACGCCCCGCAAGGCAGACAGAATCAACCAACTCAACAGGGACCATAGGAACACGGGGGGACGCACATAAGCAACCCCCTGAATAAGGTCTTAACAAGGAAGACCAAGCAAAAGACCTCTAAGAAAGGTAGACCGGTCAGAGCCTGACCCCTCAAAGTACGGAGATGGAGAACCAACTCCAACCAATGCTCCCCATGAGGATAACCCAAGTGTAAGTATTATATCTGGAGCAGGACTACTGTATACGTATAATACCAATTCTACAGGTGAGAATCTCACAGAATTGTATTATTGTCCAGTGCTGGGGGAAGAGAGAGGGGTTTGGACGCCGCTCACTGACTGTAATGAGGGATGCCCTCACTGCCTGTAATGAGAGATGCCCTCACTGCCTGTAATGAGAGATGCCCTCACTGCCTGTAATGGGAGATGCTGCACACAGCTTGTAATGAGGGATGCCCCTCACTGCCTGTAATGGGAGATGCTGCACACAGCTTGTAATGAGGGATGCCCCTCACTGCCTGTAATGGGAGATGCTGCACACAGCTTGTAATGAGGGATACTCCTCACTGACTGTAATGGGAGATGCTGCACACAGCTTGTAATGAGGGATACTCCTCACTGACTGTAATGGAAGATGCTGCTCACAGCTTGTAATGAGGGATACTCCTCACTGACTGTAATGGAAGATGCTGCACACAGCTTGTAATGAGGGATACTCCTCACTGACTGTAATGGAAGATGCTGCTCACAGCTTGTAATGAGGGATGCCCCTCACTGACTGTAATGGGAGATGCTGCACACAGCTTGTAATGAGGGATGCCCCTCACTGCCTGTAATGGGAGATGCTGCACACAGCTTGTAATGAGGGATACTCCTCACTGACTGTAATGGGAGATGCTGCACACAGCTTGTAATGAGGGATGCCCCTCACTGACTGTAATGGGAGATGCTGCACACAGCTTGTAATGAGGGATGCCCCTCACTGCCTGTAATGGGAGATGCTGCACACAGCTTGTAATGAGGGATACTCCTCACTGCCTGTAATGGGAGATGCTGCTCACAGCTTGTAATGAGGGATACTCCTCATTGACTGTAATGGAAGATGCTGCACACAGCTTGTAATGAGGGATACTCCTCACTGACTGTAATGGAAGATGCTGCACACAGCTTGTAATGAGGGATGCCCCTCACTGCCTGTAATGGGAGATGCTGCACACAGCTTGTAATGAGGGATGCCCCTCACTGACTGTAATGGGAGATGCTGCACACAGCTTGTAATGAGGGATACTCCTCACTGACTGTAATGGGAGATGCTGCACACAGCTTGTAATGAGGGATGCCCCTCACTGACTGTAATGGGAGATGCTGCACACAGCTTGTAATGAGGGATGCCCCTCACTGCCTGTAATGAGAGATGCTGCACACAGCTTGTAATGAGGGATGCCCCTCACTGCCTGTAATGGGAGATGCTGCACACAGCTTGTAATGAGGGATGCCCCTCACTGACTGTAATGGGAGATGCTGCACACAGCTTGTAATGAGGGATACTCCTCACTGACTGTAATGGAAGATGCTGCTCACAGCTTGTAATGAGGGATACTCCTCACTGACTGTAATGGAAGATGCTGCACACAGCTTGTAATGAGGGATACTCCTCACTGACTGTAATGGAAGATGCTGCTCACAGCTTGTAATGAGGGATGCCCCTCACTGCCTGTAATGGGAGATGCTGCACACAGCTTGTAATGAGGGATGCCCCTCA
Organism: Gastrophryne carolinensis; assembly: GCA_027917425.1. Classification (NCBI taxonomy): domain Eukaryota; kingdom Metazoa; phylum Chordata; class Amphibia; order Anura; family Microhylidae; genus Gastrophryne; species Gastrophryne carolinensis. Next base: position 627,511,434 of record CM051235.1, read on the forward strand.
CTGCCTGTAATGGGAGATGCTGCACACAGCTTGTAATGAGGGATGCCCCTCACTGACTGTAATGGGAGATGCTGCACACAGCTTGTAATGAGGGATACTCCTCACTGACTGTAATGGGAGATGCTGCACACAGCTTGTAATGAGGGATGCCCCTCACTGACTGTAATGGGAGATGCTGCACACAGCTTGTAATGAGGGATGCCCCTCACTGCCTGTAATGAGAGATGCTGCACACAGCTTGTAATGAGGGATGCCCCTCACTGCCTGTAATGGGAGATGCTGCACACAGCTTGTAATGAGGGATGCCCCTCACTGCCTGTAATGAGAGATGCTGCACACAGCTTGTAATGAGGGATGCCCCTCACTGACTGTAATGGGAGATGCTGCACACAGCTTGTAATGAGGGATACTCCTCACTGACTGTAATGGAAGATGCTGCTCACAGCTTGTAATGAGGGATACTCCTCACTGACTGTAATGGAAGATGCTGCACACAGCTTGTAATGAGGGATACTCCTCACTGACTGTAATGGAAGATGCTGCACACAGCTTGTAATGAGGGATGCCCCTCACTGACTGTAATGGGAGATGCTGCACACAGCTTGTAATGAGGGATGCCCCTCACTGCCTGTAATGGGAGATGCTGCACACAGCTTGTAATGAGGGATGCCCCTCACTGCCTGTAATGGGAGATGCTGCACACAGCTTGTAATGAGGGATACTCCTCACTGACTGTAATGGGAGATGCTGCACACAGCTTGTAATGAGGGATGCCCCTCACTGCCTGTAATGGGAGATGCTGCACACAGCTTGTAATGAGGGATACCCCTCACTGACTGTAATGGGAGATGCTGCACACAGCTTGTAATGAGGGATGCCCCTCACTGACTGTAATGGGAGATGCTGCACACAGCTTGTAATGAGGGATGCCCCTCACTGACTGTAATGGGAGATGCTGCACACAGCTTGTAATGAGGGATACTCCTCACTGACTGTAATGGGAGATGCTGCACACTGCCTGTAATGAGGGATACTCCTCACTGACTGTAATGGGAGATGCTGCACACAGCTTGTAATGAGGGATGCCCCTCACTGACTGTAATGGGAGATGCTGCACACAGCTTGTAATGAGGGATGCCCCTCACTGCCTGTAATGGGAGATGCTGCACACTGCCTGTAATGAGGGATGCCCCTCACTGCCTGTAATGGGAGATGCTGCACACAGCTTGTAATGATGGCGCAACATGCCTCTGTGGGATGCCGCTCACTGCCTGTAATGAGGTGATTAGGAGGGCAATTTAAGCACACCATTTGGTTCAAAATATTTCCTTTCTTATTTTTGTCCTCTGTGTGCGTCTTATGGAATGGAAAACATAAGATGTAGTGACATTTACTACTATACTGGGCCAGAAACAGTACAGTAGGGCTGGTGTGTCCCAAAAAGTCCTGGGCCATTTTTTTCGCCCCACTCCACCCCTGAAACCAAGCGTTAGATTTACCAAGGCGATTCAAATAACATATAAAAAATAATGTTACAACAGAGAAAAGCTGTGCAGTGTGATTTGTAACAAAAACATTCACAGAAAACTGTATAAATGGGAGAACACTATAAACAAACCACTAGACAAACAGCTTAACAATAAAAAGATGGTAAGTTAAAAAGAAAGGTATCATATTTTTTCGCTCTAAAAGATGCACCTAGGATTTGGGGGACAAAGATAAGAAAAAAAAAATATTCAAAACCAAATGTTGTGCTAAAACACCCCATTACAGGCAGTGTGGCATTCCCCCTCCCATTCCCCATATAGGCAGTGTGGCATCCCCCCTCCCATTCCCCATATAGGCAGTGTGGCATTCCCCCTCCCATTCCCCATATAGGCAGTGTGGCATTCCCCCTCCCATTCCCCATATAGGCAGTGTGGCATTCCCACCTCCCATTCCCCATATAGGCAGTGTGGCATCCCCCCTCCCATTCCCCATATAGGCAGTGTTGCACCCCCCTCCCATTCCCCAAATAGGCAGTGTGGCATTCCCCCTCCCATTCCCCATATAGACAGTGTGGCATTCCCCCTCCCATTCCCCATATAGGCAGTGTGGCATTCCCCCTCCCATTCCCCATATAGGCAGTGTGGCATTCCCCCTCCCATTCCCCATATAGGCAGTGTGGCAATCCCCCCTCCCATTCCCCATATAGGCAGTGTGGCATTCCCACCTCCCATTCCCCATATAGGCAGTGTGGCATTCCCCCTCCCATTCCCCATATAGACAGTGTGGCATTCCCCCTCCCGTTCCCATATTGGCAGTGTGGCATCCCCCCTCCCATTCCCCATATAGGCAGTGTGACATTCCCCCTCCCATTCCCCATATAGGCAGTGTGGCATTCCCCCCTCCCATTCACCATATAGGCAGTGTGGCATTCCCACCTCCCATTCCCCATATAGGCAGTGTGGCATTCCCACCTCCCATTCCCCATATAGGCAGTGTGGCATTCCCCCTCCCATTCCCCATATAGGCAGTGTGGCAATCCCCCCTCCCATTCCCCATATAGGCAGTGTGGCATTCCCACCTCCCATTCCCCATATAGGCAGTGTGGCATTCCCCCTCCCATTCCCCATATAGACAGTGTGGCATTCCCCCTCCCGTTCCCATATTGGCAGTGTGGCATCCCCCCTCCCATTCCCCATATAGGCAGTGTGGCATTCCCACCTCCCATTCCCCATATAGGCAGTGTGGCATTCCCCCCTCCCATTCCCCATATAGGCAGTGTGGCATTCCCCCTCCCATTCCCCATATAGGCAGTGTGGCATTCCCACCTCCCATTCCCCATATAGGCAGTGTGGCATCCCCCCTCCCATTCCCCATATAGGCAGTGTGGCATTCCCCCTCCCATTCCCCATATAGGCAGTGTGGCATCCCCCCTCCCATTCCCCATATAGACAGTGTGGCATTCCCACCTCCCATTCCCCATATAGGCAGTGTGGCATTCCCCCTCCCATTCCCCATATAGGCAGTGTGGCATTCCCCCTCCCATTCCCCATATAGACAGTGTGGCATTCCCACCTCCCATTCCCCATATAGGCAGTGTGGCATCCCCCCTCCCATTCCCCATATAGGCAGTGTGGCATTCCCCCCTCCCATTCCCCATATAGGCAGTGTGACATTACCCCTCCCATTCCCCATATAGGCAGTGTGGCATTCCCACCTCCCATTCCCCATATAGGCAGTGTGGCATTCCCCCTCCCATTCCCCATATAGACAGTGTGGCATCCCCCCTCCCATTCCCCATATAGGCAGTGTGACATCCCCCCCTCCCATTCCCCATATAGGCAGTGTGACATTACCCCTCCCATTCCCCATATAGGCAGTGTGGCATTACCACCTCCCATTCCCCATATAGGCAGTGTGGCATTCCCCCTCCCATTCCCCATATAGACAGTGTGGCATCCCCCCTCCCATTCCCCATATAGGCAATGTGACATTCCCCCCTCCCATTCCCCATATAGGCAGTGTGACATCCCCCCTCCCATTCCCCATATAGGCAGTGTGGCATTCCCCCCTCCCATTCCCCATATAGGCAGTGTGGCATTCCCCCTCCCATTCCCCATATAGGCAGTGTGGTATTCCCCCTCCCATTCCCCATATAGGCAGTGTGGCATTCCCCCTCCCATTCCCCATATAGGCAGTGTGGCATCCCCCCCTCCCATTCCCCATATAGACAGTGTGGCATTCCCCCCTCCCATTCCCCATATAGGCAGTGTGGCATCCCCCCCTCCCATTCCCCATATAGACAGTGTGGCATTCCCCCCTCCCATTCCCCATATAGGCAGTGTGGCATTCCCCCTCCCATTCCCATATAGGCAGTGTGGCATTCCCCCTCCCATTCCCATATAGGCAGTGTGGTATTCCCCCTCCCATTCCCATATAGGCAGTGTGGCATCCCCCCCTCCCATTCCCCATATAGGCAGTGTGGCATCCCCCCCTCCCATTCCCATATAGGCAGTGTGGCATTCCCCCTCCCATTCCCATATAGGCAGTGTGGTATTCCCCCTCCCATTCCCATATAGGCAGTGTGGCATCCCCCCCTCCCATTCCCCATATAGGCAGTGTGGCATCCCCCCCTCCCATTCCCCATATAGGCAGTGTGGCATTCCCCCTCCCATTCCCCATATAGGCAGTGTGGCATTCCCCGTCCCATTCCCCATATAGGCAGTGTGGTATTCCCCCTCCCATTCCCATATAGACAGTGTGGCATTCCCCCCTCCCATTCCCCATATAGGCAGTGTGGCATTCCCCGTCCCATTCCCCATATAGGCAGTGTGGCATTCCCCCTCCCATTCCCATATAGGCAGTGTGGTATTCCCCCCTCCCATTCCCCATATAGGCAGTGTGGCATTCCCCCTCCCATTCCCATATAGGCAGTGTGGTATTCCCCCTCCCATTCCCATATAGGCAGTGTGGCATCCCCCCCTCCCATTCCCCATATATGCAGTGTGGCATTCCCCCTCCCATTCCCCATATAGGCAGTGTGGCATTCCCCCTCCCATTCCCCATATAGGCAGTGTGGCATTCCCCCTCCTATTCCCCATATAGACAGTGTGGCATTCCCCCTCCCATTCCCCATATAGGCAGTGTGGCATTCCCCCTCCCATTCCCATATAGGCAGTGTGGTATTCCCCCTCCCATTCCCATATAGGCAGTGTGGCATCCCCCCCTCCCATTCCCCATATATGCAGTGTGGAATTCCCCCTCCCATTCCCCATATAGGCAGTGTGGCATTCCCCCTCCCATTCCCCATATAGGCAGTGTGGCATTCCCCCTCCCATTCCCCATATAGACAGTGTGGCATTCCCACCTCCCATTCCCCATATAGGCAGTGTTGCACCCCCCTCCCATTCCCCATATAGGCAGTGTGACATTCCCCCTCCCATTCCCCATATAGGCAGTGTGGCATCCCCCCCTCCCATTCCCCATATAGGCAGTGTGGCATTCCCCCTCCCATTCCCCATATAGGCAGTGTGGCATTCCCCCTCCCATTCCCCATATAGGCAGTGTGGTATTCCCCCTCCCATTTCCCATATAGGCAGTGTGGTATTCCCCCTCCCATTTCCCATATAGGCAGTGTGGCATTCCCCCCTCCCATTCCCCATATAGGCAGTGTGGCATTCCCCCCTCCCATTCCCCATATAGGCAGTGTGACATTCCCCCTCCCATTCCCCATATAGGCAGTGTGACATTCCCCCCTCCCATTCCCCATATAGGCAGTGTGGCATTCCCCCTCCCATTCCCCATATAGGCAGTGTGGTATTCCCCCCTCCCATTCCCCATATAGGCAGTGTCGCATTCCCCCTCCCATTCCCCATATAGGCAGTGTCGCATTCCCCCTCCCATTCCCCATATAGGCAGTGTCGCATTCCCCCCTCCCATTCCCCATATAGACAGTGTGGCATTCCCCCTCCCATTCCCCATATAGGCAGTGTGGCATTCCCCCTCCCATTCCCCATATAGGCAGTGTGACATTCCCCCCTCCCATTCCCCATATAGACAGTGTGGCATTCCCCCTCCCATTCCCCATATAGGCAGTGTGACATTCCCCCCTCCCATTCCCCATATAGGCAGTGTGGCATCCCCCCTCCCATTCCCCATATAGGCAGTGTGGCATTCCCCCCTCCCATTCACCATATAGGCAGTGTGGCATTCCCACCTCCCATTCCCCATATAGGCAGTGTGGCATTCCCCCTCCCATTCCCCATATAGGCAGTGTGACATTCCCCCCTCCCATTCCCCATATGGGCAGTGTGGCATTCCCCCCTCCCATTCCCCATATAGGCAGTGTGACATTCCCCCCTCCCATTCCCCATATGGGCAGTGTGGCATTCCCCCCTCCCATTCCCCATATAGGCAGTGTGGCATTCCCCCTCCCATTCCCCATATAGGCAGTGTGACATTCCCCCTCCCATTCCCCATATAGGCAGTGTGGCATTCCCACCTCCCATTCCCCATATAGGAAGTGTGGCATTCCCCCTCCCATTCCCCATATAGGCAGTGTGGCATTCCCCCCTCCCATTCCCCATATAGGCAGTGTGGCATTCCCACCTCCCATTCCCCATATAGGCAGTGTGACATTCCCCCCTCCCATTCCCCATATAGGCAGTGTGGCATTCCCCCTCCCATTCCCCATATAGACAGTGTGGCATCCCCCCTCCCATTCCCCATATAGGCAGTGTGGCATTCCCCCTCCCATTCCCCATATAGGCAGTGTGGTATTCCCCCTCCCATTCCCCATATAGGCAGTGTGGCATCCCCCCCTCCCATTCCCCATATAGGCAGTGTGGCATTCCCCCTCCCATTCCCCATATAGGCAGTGTGGCATCCCCCCCTCCCATTCCCCATATAGGCAGTGTGGCATTCCCCCTCCCATTCCCATATAGGCAGTGTGGTATTCCCCCCTCCCATTCCCCATATAGGCAGTGTGGCATTCCCCCCTCCCATTCCCCATATAGGCAGTGTGGCATCCCCCCTCCCATTCCCCATATAGGCAGTGTGGCATTCCCCCCTCCCATTCCCCATATAGGCAGTGTGGCATTCCCCTCCCATTCCCCATATAGGCAGTGTGACATTACCCCTCCCATTCCCCATATAGGCAGTGTGGCATTCCCCCCTCCCATTCCCCATATAGGCAGTGTGGTATTCCCCCTCACATTCCCCATATAGGCAGTGTGGCATCCCCCCCTCCCATTCCCCATATAGGCAGTGTGGTATTCCCCCTCCCATTCCCCATATAGGCAGTGTGGCATCCCCCCCTCCCATTCCCCATATAGGCAGTGTGGTATTCCCCCTCCCATTCCCCATATAGGCAGTGTGGCATCCCCCCCTCCCATTCCCCATATAGGCAGTGTGGTATTCCCCCTCCCATTCCCCATATAGGCAGTGTGGCATCCCCCCCTCCCATTCCCCATATAGGCAGTGTGGTATTCCCCCTCCCATTCCCCATATAGGCAGTGTGGCATCCCCCCCTCCCATTCCCCATATAGGCAGTGTGGTATTCCCCCTCCCATTCCCCATATAGACAGTGTGGCATTCCCCCCTCCCATTCCCCATATAGGCAGTGTGGCATTCCCCCCTCCCATTCCCCATATAGGCAGTGTGGCATTCCCCCTCCCATTCCCATATAGACAGTGTGGCATTCCCCCTCCCATTCCCATATAGGCAGTGTGGTATTCCCCCCTCCCATTCCCCATATAGGCAGTGTGGCATTCCCCCTCCCATTCCCATATAGGCAGTGTGGCATTCCCCCTCCCATTCCCATATAGGCAGTGTGGTATTCCCCCTCCCATTCCCATATAGGCAGTGTGGCATCCCCCCCTCCCATTCCCCATATAGGCAGTGTGGCATTCCCCCTCCCATTCCCATATAGGCAGTGTGGTATTCCCCCCTCCCATTCCCCATATAGGCAGTGTGGCATTCCCCCTCCCATTCCCATATAGGTAGTGTGGTATTCCCCCTCCCATTCCCATATAGGCAGTGTGGCATCCCCCCCTCCCATTCCCCATATAGGCAGTGTGGCATTCCCCCTCCCATTCCCATATAGGCAGTGTGGTATTCCCCCTCCCATTCCCCATATAGGCAGTGTGGCATTCCCCCTCCCATTCCCCATATAGACAGTGTGGCATTCCCCCTCCCATTCCCCATATAGGCAGTGTGGCATTCCCCCCTCCCATTCCCCATATAGGCAGTGTGGTATTCCCCCTCACATTCCCCATATAGGCAGTGTGGCATCCCCCCCTCCCATTCCCCATATAGGCAGTGTGGTATTCCCCCCTCCCATTCCCCATATAGGCAGTGTGGCATTCCCCCTCCCATTCCCCATATAGGCAGTGTGGCATTCCCCCCTCCCATTCCCCATATAGGCAGTGTGGCATCCCCCCTCCCATTCCCCATATAGGCAGTGTGACATTACCCCTCCCATTCCCCATATAGGCAGTGTGGTATTCCCCCCTCCCATTCCCCATATAGACAGTGTGGCATTCCCCCCTCCCATTCCCCATATAGGCAGTGTGGCATCCCCCCTCCCATTCCCCATATAGGCAGTGTGGCATTCCCCCCTCCCATTCCCCATATAGGCAGTGTGGCATTCCCCTCCCATTCCCCATATAGGCAGTGTGACATTACCCCTCCCATTCCCCATATAGGCAGTGTGTCATTCCCCCCTCCCATTCCCCATATAGGCAGTGTGGCATCCCCCCTCCCATTCCCCATATAGGCAGTGTGGCATCCCCCCTCCCATTCCCCATATAGGCAGTGTGGCATTCCCCATCCCATTCCCCATATAGGCAGTGTGGCATTCCCCCCTCCCATTCCCCATATAGGCAGTGTGGTATTCCCCCTCCCATTCCCCATATAGGCAGTGTGGCATCCCCCCCTCCCATTCCCCATATAGGCAGTGTGGTATTCCCCCTCCCATTCCCCATATAGGCAGTGTGGCATCCCCCCCTCCCATTCCCCATATAGGCAGTGTGGTATTCCCCCTCCCATTCCCCATATAGGCAGTGTGGCATCCCCCCCTCCCATTCCCCATATAGGCAGTGTGGTATTCCCCCTCCCATTCCCCATATAGACAGTGTGGCATTCCCCCCTCCCATTCCCCATATAGGCAGTGTGGCATTCCCCCCTCCCATTCCCCATATAGGCAGTGTGGCATTCCCCCTCCCATTCCCATATAGACAGTGTGGCATTCCCCCTCCCATTCCCATATAGGCAGTGTGGTATTCCCCCCTCCCATTCCCCATATAGGCAGTGTGGCATTCCCCCTCCCATTCCCATATAGGCAGTGTGGCATTCCCCCTCCCATTCCCATATAGGCAGTGTGGTATTCCCCCTCCCATTCCCATATAGGCAGTGTGGCATCCCCCCCTCCCATTCCCCATATAGGCAGTGTGGCATTCCCCCTCCCATTCCCATATAGGCAGTGTGGTATTCCCCCCTCCCATTCCCCATATAGGCAGTGTGGCATTCCCCCTCCCATTCCCATATAGGTAGTGTGGTATTCCCCCTCCCATTCCCATATAGGCAGTGTGGCATCCCCCCCTCCCATTCCCCATATAGGCAGTGTGGCATTCCCCCTCCCATTCCCATATAGGCAGTGTGGTATTCCCCCTCCCATTCCCCATATAGGCAGTGTGGCATTCCCCCTCCCATTCCCCATATAGACAGTGTGGCATTCCCCCTCCCATTCCCCATATAGGCAGTGTGGCATTCCCCCCTCCCATTCCCCATATAGGCAGTGTGGTATTCCCCCTCACATTCCCCATATAGGCAGTGTGGCATCCCCCCCTCCCATTCCCCATATAGGCAGTGTGGTATTCCCCCCTCCCATTCCCCATATAGGCAGTGTGGCATTCCCCCTCCCATTCCCCATATAGGCAGTGTGGCATTCCCCCCTCCCATTCCCCATATAGGCAGTGTGGCATCCCCCCTCCCATTCCCCATATAGGCAGTGTGACATTACCCCTCCCATTCCCCATATAGGCAGTGTGGTATTCCCCCCTCCCATTCCCCATATAGACAGTGTGGCATTCCCCCCTCCCATTCCCCATATAGGCAGTGTGGCATCCCCCCTCCCATTCCCCATATAGGCAGTGTGACATTACCCCTCCCATTCCCCATATAGGCAGTGTGTCATTCCCCCCTCCCATTCCCCATATAGGCAGTGTGGCATCCCCCCTCCCATTCCCCATATAGGCAGTGTGGCATCCCCCCTCCCATTCCCCATATAGGCAGTGTGGCATTCCCCATCCCATTCCCCATATAGGCAGTGTGGCATTCCCCCCTCCCATTCCCCATATAGGCAGTGTGGCATTCCCCCTCCCATTCCCATATAGGTAGTGTGGTATTCCCCCTCCCATTCCCATATAGGCAGTGTGGCATCCCCCCCTCCCATTCCCCATATAGGCAGTGTGGCATTCCCCCTCCCATTCCCATATAGGTAGTGTGGTATTCCCCCTCCCATTCCCATATAGGCAGTGTGGCATCCCCCCCTCCCATTCCCCATATAGGCAGTGTGGCATTCCCCCCTCCCATTCCCCATATAGGCAGTGTGGCATTCCCCCTCCCATTCCCATATAGGCAGTGTGGCATTCCCCCTCCCATTCCCCATATAGACAGTGTGGCATTCCCCCTCCCATTCCCCATATAGGCAGTGTGGCATTCCCCCCTCCCATTCCCCATATAGGCAGTGTGGTATTCCCCCTCCCATTCCCCATATAGACAGTGTGGCATTCCCCCCTCCCATTCCCCATATAGGCAGTGTGGCATCCCCCCTCCCATTCCCCATATAGGCAGTGTGGTATTCCCCCTCCCATTCCCCATATAGGCAGTGTGGTATTCCCCCCTCCCATTCCCCATATAGGCAGTGTGGCATTCCCCCTCCCATTCCCATATAGGTAGTGTGGTATTCCCCCTCCCATTCCCATATAGGCAGTGTGGCATCCCCCCCTCCCATTCCCCATATAGGCAGTGTGGCATTCCCCCTCCCATTCCCATATAGGCAGTGTGGTATTCCCCCCTCCCATTCCCCATATAGGCAGTGTGGCATCCCCCCTCCCATTCCCATATAGGCAGTGTGGCATTCCCCCTCCCATTCCCCATATAGACAGTGTGGCATTCCCCCTCCCATTCCCCATATAGGCAGTGTGGCATTCCCCCCTCCCATTCCCCATATAGGCAGTGTGGTATTCCCCCTCACATTCCCCATATAGGCAGTGTGGCATCCCCCCCTCCCATTCCCCATATAGGCAGTGTGGCATTCCCCCTCCCATTCCCCATATAGACAGTGTGGCATTCCCCCCTCCCATTCCCCATATAGGCAGTGTGGCATCCCCCCTCCCATTCCCCATATAGGCAGTGTGACATTACCCCTCCCATTCCCCATATAGGCAGTGTGTCATTCCCCCCTCCCATTCCCCATATAGGCAGTGTGGCATCCCCCCTCCCATTCCCCATATAGGCAGTGTGGCATCCCCCCTCCCATTCCCCATATAGGCAGTGTGGTATTCCCCCTCCCATTCCCCATATAGGCAGTGTGGTATTCCCCCTCCCATTCCCCATATAGGCAGTGTGGCATCCCCCCCTCCCATTCCCCATATAGGCAGTGTGTCATTCCCCCCTCCCATTCCCCATATAGGCAGTGTGGCATTCCCCCTCCCATTCCCCATATAGGCAGTGTGGCATCCCCCCCTCCCATTCCCCATATAGACAGTGTGGCATTCCCCCCTCCCATTCCCCATATAGGCAGTGTGGCATTCCCCCTCCCATTCCCATATAGGCAGTGTGGTATTCCCCCTCCCATTCCCATATAGGCAGTGTGGCATCCCCCCCTCCCATTCCCCATATAGGCAGTGTGGCATTCCCCCTCCCATTCCCATATAGGCAGTGTGGTATTCCCCCTCCCATTCCCATATAGGCAGTGTGGCATCCCCCCCTCCCATTCCCCATATAGGCAGTGTGGCATCCCCCCCTCCCATTCCCCATATAGGCAGTGTGGCATTCCCCCTCCCATTCCCATATAGGCAGTGTGGTATTCCCCCCTCCCATTCCCCATATAGGCAGTGTGGCATTCCCCCTCCCATTCCCATATAGGCAGTGTGGTATTCCCCCTCCCATTCCCATATAGGCAGTGTGGCATCCCCCCTCCCATTCCCCATATAGGCAGTGTGGCATTCCCCCTCCCATTCCCATATAGGCAGTGTGGTATTCCCCCCTCCCATTCCCCATATAGGCAGTGTGGCATTCCCCCCTCCCATTCCCCATATAGGCAGTGTGGTATTCCCCCCTCCCATTCCCCATATAGACAGTGTGGCATTCTCCCCTCCCATTCCCCATATAGGCAGTGTGGTATTCCCCCCTCCCATTCCCCATATAGGCAGTGTGGCATTCCCCCTCCCATTCCCATATAGGCAGTGTGGTATTCCCCCCTCCCATTCCCCATATAGGCAGTGTGGCATTCCCCCTCCCATTCCCATATAGGCAGTGTGGTATTCCCCCCTCCCATTCCCCATATAGGCAGTGTGGCATTCCCCCTCCCATTCCCCATATAGGCAGTGTGGTATTCCCCCCTCCCATTCCCCATATAGGCAGTGTGGTATTCCCCCCTCCCATTCCCCATATAGGCAGTGTGGCATTCTCCCTCCCATTCCCCATATAGGCAGTGTGGCATCCCCCCTCCCATTCCCCATATAGGCAGTGTGGCATTCCCCCTCCCATTCCCCATATAGGCAGTGTGGCATTCTCCCTCCCATTCCCCATATAGGCAGTGTGGCATCCCCCCTCCCATTCCCCATATAGGCAGTGTGGCATTCTCCCCTCCCATTCCCCATATAGGCAGTGTGGTATTCCCCCCTCCCATTCCCCATATAGGCAGTGTGGCATTCTCCCTCCCATTCCCCATATAGGCAGTGTGGCATCCCCCCTCCCATTCCCCATATAGGCAGTGTGGCATTCCCCCTCCCATTCCCCATATAGACAGTGTGGCATTCCCCCCTCCCATTCCCCATATAGGCAGTGTGGCATTCCCCCTCCCATTCCCATATAGGCAGTGTGGTATTCCCCCCTCCCATTCCCCATATAGGCAGTGTGGCATTCCCCCCTCCCATTCCCCATATAGGCAGTGTGGCATTCCCCCTCCCATTCCCCATATAGGCAGTGTGGCATTCCCCCTCCCATCCCCCATATAGGCAGTGTGGCATTCCCCCTCCCATTCCCCATATAGGCAGTGTGGCATTCCCCCTCCCATTCCCCATATAGGCAGTGTGACATTCCCCCTCCCATTCCCCATATAGACAGTGTGGCATTCCCCCCTCCCATTCCCCATATAGACAGTGTGGCATTCCCCCCTCCCATTCCCCATATAGGCAGTGTGGCATTCCCCCTCCCATTCCCCATATAGACAGTGTGGCATTCCCCCCTCCCATTCCCCATATAGGCAGTGTGGCATTCCCCCTCCCATTCCCATATAGGCAGTGTGGTATTCCCCCCTCCCATTCCCCATATAGGCAGTGTGGTATTCCCCCCTCCCATTCCCCATATAGGCAGTGTGGCATTCCCCCTCCCATTCCCCATATAGGCAGTGTGACATTCCCCCTCCCATTCCCCATATAGGCAGTGTGGCATTCCCCCTCCCATTCCCCATATAGGCAGTGTGGCATCCCCCCTCCCATTCCCCATATAGGCAGTGTGGCATTCCCCCTCCCATTCCCATATAGGCAGTGTGGTATTCCCCCTCCCATTCCCCATATAGGCAGTGTGGCATTCCCCCCTCCCATTCCCATATAGGCAGTGTGGTATTCCCCCTCCCATTCCCCATATAGGCAGTGTGGCATTCCCCCCTCCCATTCCCCATATAGACAGTGTGGCATTCCCCCCTCCCATTCCCATATAGGCAGTGTGGTATTCCCCCTCCCATTCCCCATATAGGCAGTGTGGCATTCCCCCCTCCCATTCCCCATATAGACAGTGTGGCATTCCCCCCTCCCATTCCCATATAGGCAGTGTGGTATTCCCCCTCCCATTCCCCATATAGGCAGTGTGGCATTCCCCCCTCCCATTCCCATATAGGCAGTGTGGCATTCCCCCTCCCATTCCCCATATAGACAGTGTGGCATTCCCCCCTCCCATTCCCCATATAGGCAGTGTGACATTTCCCTCCTCCCATTCCCCATATAGGCAGTGTGGTATTCCCCCTCCCATTCCCCATATAGGCAGTGTGGTATTCCCCCTCCCATTCCCATAGGCAGCGCAGTAACATTTGTGGCCACATGTCCTTACAATGGCAGATACATGAGTACACTACACATTATTTTAAAGGCCTAGGTGGCATATTGTTACGGGAATATGGCGTATTGTGCCACACCCTAAAAAGGGAACAAGACGCGGGAGAGTGAAAACTCCCAGGTTTTGTTCCTCTTTAAAAACCTAAAACAAAAGCAGCTGGTGGGGCAACCGGATCCATGCTCAGCAGTATCGGTGGATAGGGCGGCCGATACTATTTCACGACCTATCAGACTGGTCGATATGATATCACATAAGCTGCTGAGGCAAGTAATGATGGCCCTGTCCCGGGACATTACTGAGCGCAGACTCGGGATGCCCCCTCTGCATGCTCAATATCGATTTAGGTTAAAAGTGGCCCTGGAGTCGGTATGAGATGTCCCACTATGTTAACCCCCCCGTATCCCTAGTACTATCTGATAATCCATAGTGCTTGCGTGGCCCGTGCTCCACTATTCCTTTAGCCAGGCGGGTGCCTGCGACAGGCATTTGTGAACAGCCGGAGCGGGCACGCCACCTACTGTAGGCCGGCGCCTGCGCTGATTGGCTGCACACATGCACATGCGGTGTGGGATCAGCGGGTAGGTCAGATTTAATAAGGATTTTCTCACAAATCAAGAATCCCAAAACCTGGGATAGTCAAAATCCTGGATTGTGTTCCACTTTAAAGGGGGGATTTTTCTCCATGGTCTTGTTCCTTTACCAGGGTGTTACCCGCATGTGAACTGTTGTAGATGTGCGGGCTCTTTCTGTGCCATGCCTTTCAATGACCCGCATAGAAAGTGTGTGCTTACTGAGCGCCAACGTGCAGGAATGTTTCTGTCGCGTTTCGCCAATTCTTCAGCTTTATCAGGCCCACTCATGCAAGCATAGGAAGCTTATGGGAGGCAGCACCCATCTCAGGTTTAGCTATAACAGATACGGACAAGAACACCGGGATTCCAGGGTTTATTACTCACTCACCGTGTCCGATCTCCAGGGGCATTTCCTCCTCTTTATACTGCCCAGCGTCCCTCCCATAAGGGTCTGCGGCCTCCTGTTTGACCTCAAATCCTACCTGCGAATAAAGACACAAAAACAACTGAAGAAAGCTGCGCCGCTCTACTACGTGTACAACGCCCCCGCCATTTGTAAAGGAAGCGCCCACCTACCTGCAGGATGTTCCGATTTGCCGAGGTGGGTTTCTGGGAATGAATGGAAGAAGGAGCGGCCCCTGGCGGATTTACGTTGGTGAAGCCACCTGTAGGAGACACCGAAACGAGATCTGTAACCCTGGTGATACGGCTTAGTCGTTATTTAAAGCGGACCAAAACCCAAAATAATCTGAAAGATTCCCTGGTTGGATGATGGCCTTCCCCCTGGGGCATCCCAAATCAGGATGCCCTGCTGTGTGAACCCCCCCCCGCACTAGGTAGAAGCAAAATTCACTTCCTTCCTGGCTCCCTAGCTTATGTAAATATCAGTGCCCGCATCTTTGGGTTGTGTGCGCGCTCCCGCACCCAGAGATTCAGATAGGCTGGGAACGGGAGCGTGCGCTGCTGGGGATGCGGCTGTCTTCGCTACTGATTGCCAAGGGCCGAGCCGCTTGCTGAGCATTACATATACGCGGCAATCGGCTCTGATTGGACGAGGTCCCGCACATGTGCAGTAGTACCGGGGAAAGGCTAGTATGTATGTGCGATCGAAGGGGTTGTCAGGGAATTCCAAACTGTGCAAAGAACAAAACCCTGGGTTTGGTTCCGCTTTGGAGGTGGAAAGAAAAGCTACTGCTAAACCAAAGTTTTGTTCCCGGGCTGCGGGGGCGGGCATCACCTATATAACGTAAAGGATTGTGTCATGGCCGAGCAGCTGAGATAGGCGTTTAAACCTGGTGTTGCTGGGTTATGACACAATCCGGCAATCGCTGGTCCTGCCACTCAAACCCCTGCCAATCTGATCTGAGACATTGTCATGTCTATTGCTGGGAAGGGAGAGAAGACACAGGGAAAACTCTGTAGGGTGGAGGAGGCAGAGATGGTCACAAAGGTGGGTTTTGGTCTGCTTTGATTTACAAAATTTCTCCCCCACTGACCAATACTCACTCGTGTCGATCTCTATCTGAAATTCTTCCTCCTTAAAACTCGTAGGTCCCTCGTCTTCCCCATCTCCAGCATTTCTCTTAATCCCTCTGGGGGCCAGAGACTCTGCAAATAGAATAGACAGTGACAGTCCATTGCAGAGGTCCAACAGGGGCCGGTGGCTCCTGAGCCTTTGTGTCACATGGTGTAGTGAGCAGGATAGCAGGAGTCTAATAGAGGCTGATGGCCCCTGAGCCTTTGTGTCACATGGTGTAGTGAGCAGGATAGCAGGAGTCTAATAGAGGCTGATGGCCCCTGAGCCTTTGTGTCACATGGTGTAGTGAGCAGGATAGCAGGAGTCTAATAGAGGCTGATGGCTCCTGAGCCTTTGTGTCACATGGTGTAGTGAGCAGGATAGCAGGAGTCTAATAGAGGCTGATGGCTCCTGAGCCTTTGTGTCACATGGTGTAGTGAGCAGGATAGCAGGAGTCTAATAGAGGCTGATGGCTCCTGAGCCTTTGTGTCACATGGTGTAGTGAGCAGGATAGCAGGAGTCTAATAGAGGCTGATGGCTCCTGAGCCTTTGTGTCACATGGTGTAGTGAGCAGGATAGCAGGAGTCTAATAGAGGCTGATGGCTCCTGAGCCTTTGTGTCACATGGTGTAGTGAGCAGGATAGCAGGAGTCTAATAGAGGCTGATGGCCCCTGAGCCTTTGTGTCACATGGTGTAGTGAGCAGGATAGCAGGAGTCTAATAGAGGCTGATGGCCCCTGAGCCTTTGTGTCACATGGTGTAGTGAGCAGGATAGCAGGAGTCTAATAGAAGCTGTGGGATCGTGCTGGTCATATACTATCCCCCCCCCCCCCCCCCCATTACAGGCATAGGCGGGATTCTTCTAGGTTAATCCTCACCTGTGCTGATCTCTACAGGCGTCTCCTCCTCTTTGATGCACATGGGATGCCCTTGTTCTGGAGCGGTGGATTTCCATCGGGGGTCTGTGAATAGAGAAGAGAGAGAAACACAGAGGCGGCCAATCAGAGCTCAGGAAAATGTTCCCGCGGTGGGTCTGTGGTCTCAAGGCCACCAAAACAGCTGGAAAGTGACCTTCTAATAATGATTAGGAAGCCACATCCTGGCTGTGTGGGTGGCTGTAGCAGCGCTCATCTACCAGCAGGGGGCACCAGTGGGCTTTAAAGCGGACCTTCACTCTGAATAAGAGCATGTCTTATATGTTTCCCACATTAAAAATCATCCTACCTGCATCTACTGCATGTTATGAGCCTTTAAACATCCAAGATGGCGGCTCATGGAACATCAGGCTGCCTGTAGACAAGAAGTGTCTTCTGACCCTGACGCTCTGCATTCTGGGATTGCTGTCCTTTCCCTGACTCCAGCTCTGCTCTGTCTGAGCAAAGCACAGCTATAACCCGCCCCTGCACTTTATCTCGCTCTCTTCTCCTCAGTGTGTGTCAAGATGGCGGTACCCATATCCTGGAGTCCTGAACAGAGTTGCAGCCCAGTGGGGGAAAGAATAAAATGTAAGTGGTTAAAAACTTACAATATATAAATTTTAGATGCTGGAGAATAGTTTTTTTTAAAGTGGACCAATCTATAAAATTCCCGGGCTGATCAGATCCTTCCCCGCGGGGCATCCGAAATTGGGATGCCCTGTGGGTGAAACCCCCCAGGACGCCCAGAAACCTTACCTTATCCCCGTTCCAACGGCGCATGCGCGGGACGCATCTTGCGCTTTCTTCTAGCAGGGCGCGCACCCACACTGGACGTTTGTGAATGGCCGGCGCGGAAACGCTCCCTGTTAGAAGGAAGCGCGAGACGCGGCCTCCAGCGCGCTCAGAGCCGCTGTGGTTGTCCGTCGCTTGTCCGTACATACCACAGCGGCTGTGAGCGCTCTGATTGGACGAGCGCTCACGTAGGAGCGGGGTGAGGCGAGTTATTTAGGGCGATCGGAGAGGGTTTCACGCAGCGGGGTGCCCCGCGGAAGTGGACCAAAACCCAGGATAATGAAAATCCTGGGTGTTGGTCCACTTTAAAGTGGACCAACACCCACGGGTGATCGGCCCGGGAATCTATAAGATTCCCGGGCCGATCACCCCCCACCCCGCGGGACATCCGAGATCGGGATGTCCCGCGGGGTGTAACCCCCCCAAAACCCCCGAAAAACCCTACCTGATCTTCCCTCGCGCCCCTGCAGGCGTGCACGGGCGCGCGCGCGCGTCAAAAGGGACGCGCGGGAGGCGGCGGCGGCGGCAGCCGCTTAGACGTCCTGGAATAGAGCTTGTACGTTGGCGCTGGGAGCGGGGAGAGGTGAGTTTTTCGGGGGGTTGGGGGGGGTTTCACACAGTGGGGCACCCCGATCGGGGGTGCCCCATCGAAGTGGACCAAGACCCAGGATAGTCAAAATCCTGGGTGTTGGTCCACTTTAAGGGTTTGGGCTTTTCATTAAATCAGGCTGAAGGTCTGGTTTAAAGTGGACAAAAACCTGTTTTGGCTGCTCAATAGGACTGCAGAGCCGGCTCCACTCCCCGGGGCATGTGTGTGAAATCGCCTGGCATCACTGCTGAATGTACCCCTGTTGCTTATCCCACTGCCCAGGCCATAATGGCATCCCTAGGCTACTGTGCTAGGCCTGCCTAAATAGCGGAGGTGAGTGGCCAGCAGGGGGCGCCCCACACTCCATTCATGCAGCATAAACTGACTTTTCTGATTGGCCAGAAGCCCGCGCATGTGTTGTGGGAGCTGGGTGAGATTTCCAGTGTTTCCCATAGTTCAGCCCAAATCTGGATGCTACATTCAATCAGACCGAAACCCAGGTGAGTGCAACTGGTGCTTTGGTCCACTTTAAAGAGACAAAGTCCGGGTAACCCAGTGTAAAAGGCTTCTTGGTCAGGTTACAGCTTGCCCTGGGCGCATCCCGATTTGGGATGCCGAGCTGTTTGAAACCCCGTCTGTTGCCAACATACTCACCTCAGGATTAGACCCCACGGTAACTCCTCCAGCTTATGCTTGCACGCCCACCGCCCTCCTGGAAATCCTTCCATTCACAAGTCATTGCCGGCGAGTTCTGATTGGACAAGAGCTCACACATGAGTGTGGTTCAAAGTGAGGTTATAAACAGGCAGTCCCAGGATTTCACACACAGGGGCATCCCAAAATTAGCATGTCCCTATAAAGCAGACGAGTAAAATTCCTGGGTTTTGGTCCATGTTAAAGTGGATCAAAACCCAGGATTTTGACTACCCTGGGTTTTGGTCCTTGCTCCTGGGGCACCCTTATCGGGGATGCCCCGCTGTGTGGAACCCCCCAGATCCCCCGAAGAAACTCACCTCTTCCCGGACTTACGACGCATGCGCGCCCGCTCATCCAATCAGCGTGCTCGGATTCGCTCGTATTAGACAAGCTCCTGGAAGCAGGGGATCGAGCTGATCAGAGCGCGCTCATTGGACGAGAGGCCGCGCATGCGTCGTAGGTGGTGGTAGCTGGTGGCCGCATCCACTGCTGCCCTCTAACAGGGAGTGTGCCTATGCCTGCCATTCACAGATGCCTGGGCCCTGCTAAAGGGATAGCATGTGCCATTGGACCAGGAAAGAAGGTGAGTTTATGGGCGACCTGGGGGGGGGGGGTCACACAGTGGAGCACCCTGAAGTAACCCTGAGTAAGTATGCCTGCCCTGGAGTCTCACAGAATCCAGGGTGGGGTTTGTTCAACTTTAAAGACAAACATACCCCAGCATTTTAACTCCCCGGTCCCGGAAGCATCCTGATGTGGGATGCCCTGGCTGTGTGAACTCGCCTTGGACAGCCCACTTACCTCTCCACCTATCCCAAAGAGCATGTGCGGCCTCTCCTCCAATCAGCATTCTATGCAGTGCATATTAATGAGCATGGAAGGAGAATGTCTGGCATCCCTGCGGTCACGTCCCCCCCCTCTTTTGTGCTTTCCCACGCCAGCCATTCAGAAAGGCCGGTCACTGGAGCGCACATCAGCCAAAGGGAAGCTGCCAAGGCACACGCAACATCCGATTGGCAAAAAGGTAGAATCTATGGCAAATGCCGGCTTTCCCAGATCAGGATGCCCCATAGAGGAAGGTCTTTTTCTCTCACCTGGGTTTTGGTCCACGTTACATGGGCATTCCGATTTGGGAAATGCGTGCGAAACCCCTTTCCTTAAAGCGGACCAAAAACCCACATATTTAACTAGCATCCCCTGAATTGCTCCCCTATGTGAAGAGAACCTTTTGCCAATTTTTAGTGCTCCAGCTTCGCTCTAATCCCAGATAATGGCGCCCGTTTTAGCTGTAAAGCTCCGCCTCCTCCATTCATTGCCATTGTTGTGTGTGGTAATGATGTCATAGCCACAACTAACCAATTACTGATCACCTGCCATCTTACAGAGAGGGACAGCAAAAAAAAAAAACAGTGTCACTGGTTCGGTGGGTTTTGGTTCACTTTAAAGAGCAACACCACCAATAAGACATGGAATTTCTTGGCTGGTGTTGCCCTCTGCTGGGGAATCCCAATTTAGGATGCCCTGTTGTGTGTATCCCCACAGATCACCTGAAAACTCACCTTCCCCTGGTTCCCCCGCGAACCACTCAGTGGTCACTCCCACCATGCAAAAAGGCCTGGGGTGGGGCATCCATGGAAAGGGGGGGGGGGGGTTGCTGCTCCTCTTTAAAGTGGACCAAAAGCCACACCTCAACGGCCATGGAATCTATAACATTCCATGGCCGCTAGATCCCCCCCCCCCCGGGGCATCCAGAATCAGGATGCCCCGCTGTGTGAAACCCCCTGTACCTTCTTCCCTGCTAGACCGGCACATGCTCCAGGCATTTGTGAATGGCCAGCAGGGGCACGCTCCCGGTCAGAGGGTAGCAGGGGATGCGCCTCCAGCATGCTCGGATCCGCTCGCCTTAGACTAAGGGGACGAGAGTGGATCCTAGCGTGCTGATTGGACAAGAGGTTGGGCATGCTCCATAGGCCCGGGGAAGGTGGTTAGAAAGCAGGGCATGGACCAAAATCCTGGGTTTTGGTCCACTTTAATTCGATCTACGCTCCCAAGGTACATGTGTGAGCTGTCATCCAATCAGAACTCACCGCTCTAAATATCCACGCCTGACAAGGAGTTCTGCTGGACGCTCCTCTCTGCTGCATGCATCAAATAGAGGAGTGCCAGGGATGTCACCGGAGGCCCGTACATGCACCGCGGGACAAATTCCCAAAGAGAACATACAGCAGGGCATCCCAAATCTGGGTACAAGCTGTAAGCCGGTCCTGTTGTTTTTTAGACACTAGTCCTGGGTTTTGGTCCACTTGAAACATCCATCATATTGCTGACCTATGTGTGGCGGGACTGTAGCTCCTCCCACTTACCCGGTGCACTGAAATTAGGTTGATCCCCCATGGTGGCCGGCTCAGGCAGACGCCGGGGTCCCCCTTTGAAATGCGGAGCAGAACGCGCGGCTCCACCTGCAACAAGCCAATCAAAGAAATAAAGAGGATTACTATAACAACACAATAATACCATTTTGTGAATACTCACCTGTAAAATGGGTATTATAAGTATGTCACACACCCCACTTCAATCATTAATTATTACAATAGGGTAATACCTACCGCTAGGTGGCAGCATTGCAGAGAATCTCCAAAAAATCAACAGGCCCCTCCCGGTCTATACATACCTGGTACCTCCCAATAATCTCCCAGTATTAGAACAGCAGTAAGACAAGGTACCAGGAACAAAACAAATGCAACCCTCAAACGTAAAGAACTAAACTTCACCATATAAAGAGCCAGGATACCAAAAAGGGCGGGTGAAGTGGGGTGTGTGACATACTTATAATACCCATTTTACAGGTGAGTATTCACAAAATGGTATTATTCTAAGTATGTCACACACCCCACTTCAATCATTAATTATTACAATAGGGACATCCAACAGCAGTGTCCAGAAAAGGGCGGGTATCCAACCAGGCAATAATGCAGAAAAACTCAAACCACTGCAGCCTGCAGAACCTTGCGACCAAAAACAGCATCCGCTGAGGCCCGCACATCAACCTTATAGAACTTAGAAAAGGTATGAACAGAAGACCAAGTTGCAGCCTTACAAACTTGTTCAACAGAAGCTTGGTGCTGAAAAGCCCAGGACGCTCCAACCGCGCGAGTAGAATGAGCAGTAACACGAAAAGAGGGAACCTTCCCCTTGGCCGAATAGGCTCCAACAATCGCCTGACGAATCCATTTGCTAATGGAGGACTTGGCCGGAGCCAAACCCTTCCTAGGCCCACAGGGCACAACAAAAAAGGCATCAGTCTTACGAAAAGAAGACGTAGCACGTAGATAGTACCTGACACAACGTACAACATCCAAACAGTGCAAAGTTCTCTCCTTGACATTCTTAGGCTTAGGACACAAAGAAGGAAGAACAATGTCCTGGTTAAGATGAAAAGCAGAGACCACTTTAGGAAGAAAGTCTGACTTGAAGCGAAAAACCACTTTGTCCTGATGTTCCTCAAAATAAGGAGCCTGAATAGACAAAGCTGCCAACTCCGAAACACGCCGAACCGAAGTGATGGCCACCAGGAAGGCAACCTTCTGAGTAAGAGTGGACAGAGCAATATCCCGCAAAGGCTCAAAAGGAGGAGCCTGAAGGGCAGAGAGAACCAAATTCAAATCCCAAACAGGGAGCAACGGCTTCCTAGGAGGCCGCAGATGCGAAACCCCCTGGAAAAAAGTCTTGACCAAAGAATGACTAGCAAAAGACCTCTGAAAAAAGATAGACAAAGCAGAAACCTGCCCCTTCAAAGTACTCAGCTGAAGACCAGAGTCCAGCCCTGATTGAAGAAATTCCAAAATCCTAGAAATAGAAAAGACCCGGCAGGGCAAAGATCTAGCCTCACACCAATCAATATAAGATCTCCAAGACCTATAATAGATAGAAGAAGAAGATCTCTTCCTGGCACTAATAAGAGTCCGAATGACCGAATCCGAAAGACCCTCCTCCTTTAAGATGGAGGTTTCAGCAGCCAAGCCGTCAAAGCCAGCGTTTGTAAACTGGGGTAACACAGTTGGCCTTGAGTAATAAGATCCGGCCGAAGAGGCAGATCGAACTGATCTACTGCCAGACGAACGATGTCTGCGAACCACACCCGCCTTGGCCACCTTGGAGCCACGAGAATGGCGGGAACTCCTTCCAGAACCAACTTTCGCAGCACCCTGCCTAGCATGGGAATCGGAGGAAACAGATAAAAAAACCCCAGGTCCCTCCAGCCCAGGGCCATGGCATCCACCGCCAGAGCCAGAGGATCCCGGGACAGAGACACGAATGTCGGAAGCTTGTGATTGTGACGAGAGGCAAACAGATCCACCTCCGGCGTCCCCCACCGGAGACAAAGCGACCAAAACACCTGGGGATGGAGAGACCATTCCCCCCGGCGAAACGCACACCGGCTCAGAAAGTCCGCCTCCGTGTTTTCCACTCCTGGAATGTAAACTGCCGAGATGCAAGGGACATGAGTCTCTGCCCAAACTAGAATCAGAGACACCTCCCTGTGGGCACCCAGACTGCGAGTCCCTCCTTGGTGATTGATGTAAGCAACCGCCGTCTGATTGTCCGATCGAACCTGAACCGGCAGGCCCTGTAAATGATGCGTCAAGCGAGACAGAACCAACCTGATGGCTCGCAATTCCAGAACATTGATGGGCAAGTGGGCCTCCTGAGGGTCCCACTGCCCCTGAAACTGAAGATCCTTCCAGAAACCTCCCCATCCTGACAAACTGGCATCCGTGGTGACAGTTTCCCAAAGCGGGGTCAGAAACGACCTGCCCTTCAAAAGGTTGTCCGAAACCAACCACCACAGAAGGGACTGCCGAACCCGAGGGGACATCCGGAAGGACCGATCCAACGACCTCGGACGCCGGTCCCAAGACGCCAAAAGATGAAGCTGAAGCGTCCTCGTATGAAACTGCGCAAAGGGAACTGCCTCGAACGAGGCCACCATCAACCCCACCAGTCTCATCCCTAGTCGAATGGACGGACGAGGATGGGAGAGAAGAAGCTGAGCCAATTCCTGAATCAACAGAACCTTGGCCTGAGGGAGAAACACTCTGTGCTGGCAGGAGTCCAACGACATCCCCAGAAAAGTCACCACCCTGGCCGGAACCAGAGAGGACTTGGGGTAATTGATCACCCAGCCGAATTTCTCCAGCATAGACACCACCATGCTGGTGTCCCCCTCTGCTTGACTGAAGGAAGGCGCTATGATGAGAAGATCGTCCAGGTAAGGCACAATGCGAATCCCCTGAGCTCTGAGCAGGGGCATCACCCCCGCCAACACCTTGGTGAACACTCTCGGAGCAGAGGTGAGGCCGAATGGGAAGAGCCACAAACTGAAAATGCCGATCCTCCACCACGAAACGAAGGAACCTCTGATGAGCTGGGAAAATCGGAATGTGCAGGTACGCATCCTTGATGTCTATGGACGTCATAAAGTCCCCCTGCCGAAGCGAACCGATTGCAGACCGCAGGGTTTCCATGCGGAACTTCCGGGGACGAATAAATCTGTTGAGAAACTTCAAATCCAGAATAGGACGGAAGGACCCGGCCTTTTTGGGGACAGTGAAGAGATTGGAATAAAACCCGCGCCCTACCTCTGAAGGAGGAACCGGACAAACGACAGCTAATTCTAGAAGATTCCTTACCGCCGCCAGGAGCCCCTGCGCGGCCAAAGAATCCAAAGATACCCGAGACCTGAAGAACCTTGGAGGAGGACGGGACTCGAACTCCAACTTGTAACCGGCCGACACCACCTCCCGGATCCACCTGTCCGAGACCTCCTGGTCCCATACCCGGGAGAAGAGTCGCAACCATCCCCCCACCCGTACGGGTGAGGGCGCCCCCTCATTGCTGAGCGGGCTTGGCAACTGGCTTGGGCTTGGCGCCCCAGACGTGAACGGGGCGGCCACGGCCTTTACCCCTATTCCAACTGGCGCCCCTGGAGGCTGAGAAGCCCGCACCCCTGCCGGCTCTGGCTCCCCGAAAGGACGGATTGAAGGAGACCGTCCCCCGAAAGGAACGGCGAAATTTCTTGCGCTGAGGTAACTTACCTCCCTTGGCAACAGAATCCAGCCTCTCACCAAAAAGCCTCAAACCCAAAAAGGGAAGAGCCGTGAGCGATCTTTTAGAATTAAAATCCGCCGTCCACTGTCTCAACCACACACAGCGACGGATAGCTACCAGGAAGGCAGTAGCCCTGCCACACATCAACATGGCATCCTCCTGAGCGGCCAGGATAAAAGACAAGAAGGAATCACAGCGCTTAAGCGCAAGAGACTCATCACAGGTAGGATCGAGATCCACACCTAAGTCCCTGACAATAGACCTGACCGCCAAAGTCAAAAGAGCCGAAGCACAGACAGGCCTTAACACCGAACCCGCACATACAAAACCATGGCGGGCCAGCTGATCAATCCGGCGATCCTCGCCGTCCCTGAGCGAAGTCGTGTCAGGAGAATGCACGACCGCCGTGTTGGCCAGTCCCAAGACCGGAGTATCTACCTCAGGGGGGACAGACCAACGCTTCATCAACTCCGCCGGAAAAGGATACTTCCTATCCCAGCTAGACGGCACACCGACGAGACGCGTAGGTTGCTCCCATTGCTTGAGTACAAACTCTTCAAAATGCTGTTGACTGGGAAACTCCAAGCGCTGCTTGGACACCCCAAAAAGCTGACCCTTAGGCCTAGGAGCAACCGCCGGAGGATCCAAATCCAAAACCTCAAACATTTGAGTCAGAATAGTAGACGAATCGAGAGGAAGGCCCTCAGCCTGGTCCCCCTCAGCACCCAGCAACTGCTGACCCTCGGAATCCTCTTCCTCAACGAGTTCACCATCTTCAAGGGGACGATCTGACCAGTCCAGGTCTCCAATAACTTCCTCATCTGAATCCGGCGGAGGCGGAGACAGATGCTTCCGCTTAGCTGGAGCCTTCTGAGCGACCACTGCGGAAAACATTTTCTCAAGGCTGGCCAAACGGGCGCATACCTCAGATTGCGAATCCCCACCCAGGACAACGTCACACGGGGTCCGGAACAAGCGAGGGGGAGAGGGAGATGGCGCGGCCGATTAAGTGCTAGGCACTGGAGTACTGGACTGCTGCCGCTCAATGTCCCGCTGTGCACATGGAATACACAAAATGACATCATCTCCCTGGAACGGAGCCCCACAACCCCCACACACCTTGGATTGTCCCGAAGGACCGTTTCCGGTATCTTTGGCAGCCTCCATGTGGTGAAATTTATGGTATTCGCAGAACCCAGGGATTTACGCAGTACGCGACCCGGGATGCCCCTTTAATATCTAAAATTCTTTAAAAATCCTGACCATGGGAATTTAGCATAAAATATGTCCAAATGATGGAACAATGGCCTAGAAAACAACCCCCACTAGCCAGGTATATAAAACCGGGAGAGCCCTGCAAGACGGGATCCCAGGATCTGAAAGACACAAAAAAACAGGGACAACAATCATTCCAGGCACAAGAAAACATATGTAATTCATACAAGAATATCATACAAACTACAAAATACGTCTCCCCCCCCCCCCCTTTTAACCATAGAGCAAGCAGATGGTTAATATATCCAGCCAGCACCTCAAAAAGTGGGCGGGAGCGAGGAGGAGGGGGAAAAGGAGGATGTAAAGCGGGGGACAAGGCAAACATTCCTGTATGACACAAAACAACCCCCGCAGGCTAATCTGCCACAGCACAAGTACGCCTACCCGGAGGAGAGCACAACCGCAGCGTGACACCCGCAGCAAGATGGCGGCCCGATCACCGCTCCGTGCCTGGGAGGGAGGAGGAGACGAGCCCTGGAAGCGCGGGAGCTGAGTTAGCCCCGCCCCTCCCTACGGACCTATCAACGCGCGGACCGCGCACGACGCGGTCCCGCCCCACTCCGACGTCACTGAACGGCCGTACCAGCGAACCGCGCTCACCTCCCATAACAGGACCGGCGGAGCTACCTGCCAGTCCCACAAGTGGAAGACACACACACACTCTCTCCCCTGAGCATGCCAGCCACGCAAGGCCGCAAGCGCCGAGCGCGGCGCTTAGCCAACAGGCGGGCCCGCGGCGCAGCGTGCCGCGTGACCCCGCCCCCCGGCTCCTGAAGGGAAAACCGCCAAAAGTCGCCATCATGCTAGCAAAACAGTAAAAAGCACACAAAGCAGGCCGGTCTGACACTCCTACCCAAACGTCCGCAGAAACAACGCCACAGAGAACAAGCGCAGGAGCCCTCACATATACCATCCAGTTCAGCCGCAAACACACACACACAAACATCCATGACACCCGGTGCAAAGGAATAGACCACTGTCCCAGGGCCAGACAAAATCCTGTAAAAACTAACTGCTAGGAAAATGGGGGCATCCCACATCCGGATCACCACTCCTGGAATCCCGCTATGCCCCGCAATGAAGGGTCGAGCGGAGGAGCTAATCTCCTAGGCACCTAAGGTGCCGGCTACCTTTTGCCCGGCCTACAGCCAAAGCTGAGAGGCTGCCAGTCAACATGTATGTTACAAAAAAGAACCAGGCAGAAATAGACCATGGGGGGGGGGGGGGCGGGGTGAAACCCCGGCTACCTGCAAGCAGGAGACCTCTTTCTTCTGTCTTGTCGCCACCTTGCAGAGAAGAACACTGGGAGATTATTGGGAGGTACCAGGTATGTATAGACCGGGAGGGGCCTGTTGATTTTTTGGAGATTCTCTGCAATGCTGCCACCTAGCGGTAGGTATTACCCTATTGTAATAATTAATGATTGAAGAGGGGTGTGTGACATACTTAGAATAAACTAAATCCCTTCATCCTGCAGAGGGGGTGTGGCCTCTGTTGTGACATCATCTATCCCCCGCCCCCAGACAGGAACAGCATTCAAGGCCCTTATACTCAGTGTCTTCATGCTGCGCCAAGGCCCTTATACTCAGTGTCTTCATGCCGCCCCAAGGCCCTTATACTCAGTGTCTTCATGCCGCCCCAAGGCCCTTATACTCAGTGTCTTCATGCCGCCCCAAGGCCCTTATACTCAGTGTCTTCATGCCGCCCCAAGGCCCTTATACTCAGTGTCTTCATGCCGCCCCAAGGCCCTTATACTCAGTGTCTTCATGCCCCCCAAGGCCCTTATACTCAGTGTCTTCATGCTGCCCCAAGGCCCTTATACTCAGTGTCTTCATGCCGCCCCAAGGCCCTTATACTCAGTGTCTTCATACCCCCCAAGGCCCTTATACTCAGTGTCTTCATGCTGCCCCAAGGCCCTTATACTCAGTGTCTTCATGCTGCCCCAAGGCCCTTATACTCAGTGTCTTCATGCTGCGCCAAGGCCCTTATACTCAGTGTCTTCATGCTGCGCCAAGGCCCTTATACTCAGTGTCTTCATGCCGCCCCAAGGCCCTTATACTCAGTGTCTTCATGCCGCCCCAAGGCCCTTATACTCAGTGTCTTCATGCCGCCCCAAGGCCCTTATACTCAGTGTCTTCACGCCGCCCCAAGGCCCTTATACTCCGTGTCTTCATGCCGCGCCAAGGCCCTTATACTCAGTGTCTTCATGCCGCCCCAAGGCCCTTATACTCAGTGTCTTCATGCTGCCCCAAGGCCCTTATACTCAGTGTCTTCATGCCGCCCCAAGGCCCTTATACTCAGTGTCTTCATGCTGCCCCAAGGCCCTTATACTCAGTGTCTTCATGCTGCGCCAAGGCCCTTATACTCAGTGTCTTCATGCCCCCCAAGGCCCTTATACTCTGTGTCTTCATGCCGCCCCAAGGCCCTTATACTCAGTGTCTTCATGCCGCCCCAAGGCCCTTATACTCAGTGTCTTCATGCTGCCCCAAGGCCCTTATACTCAGTGTCTTCATGCTGCCCCAAGGCCCTTATACTCGGTGTCTTTTCATGCTGCCCCAAGGCCCTTATACTCAGTGTCTTCATGCTGCCCCAAGGCCCTTATACTCAGTGTCTTCATGCCGCCCCAAGGCCTTATACTCAGTGTCTTCATGCTGCCCCAAGGCCCTTATACTCAGTGTCTTCATGCTGCCCCAAGGCCCTTATACTCGGTGTCTTTTCATGCTGCCCCAAGGCCCTTATACTCAGTGTCTTCATGCCGCCCCAAGGCCTTATACTCAGTGTCTTCATGCTGCCCCAAGGCCCTTATACCCGGGTCTTCATGCTGCCCCAAGGCCCTTATACTCAGTGTCTTCATGCCGCCCCAAGGCCCTTATACTCAGTGTCTTCATGCTGCCCCAAGGCCCTTATACTCAGTGTCTTCATGCTGCCCCAAGGCCCTTATACCCAGGTCTTCATGCCGCCCCAAGGCCCTTATACTCAGTGTCTTCATGCTGCCCCAAAGTCCTTAGTTACAATGGATGAAACTTAAAGAAATCTAAAGGGTCTGTCTAGGCGGAAACACAAAAAAGTCTATACTCACCTGCAGCTCCTCCATGCAGTGCCGGCCTCCTCATACTGACCGTTGGCGGGAGCCAGCATCGGTGGCCTCTCATGGAGCCTTGTATACA
This sequence comes from Gastrophryne carolinensis, assembly GCA_027917425.1. Lineage (NCBI taxonomy): Eukaryota > Metazoa > Chordata > Amphibia > Anura > Microhylidae > Gastrophryne > Gastrophryne carolinensis. The sequence continues at coordinate 627,540,889 of CM051235.1, forward strand.
GCACCACAAACCTTCTCCATTCATTGCAATGGAAGGGGTCATCCCAAAGTGTGAGTGGACGTTAAACCGGACCTTCACCATGATTTATTGAAAAGCTCAAACCCTTAAAACATGATGCCCCAGCATCTAAAGTTAATATATTTTAAGTTTTTAGTCATTTACTTATCATTCTTTCCCCCATTGGGCTGCAACTCTGTTCAGGACTTTAGGATACGGGCGCCGCCATCTTGACTCAGAAGCATCACACTTACGGAGGAGAGGAGAGCGGGATAAAGTGCAGGGGGCGGGTTATAGCTGTGCTTTGCTCAGACAGAGCAGAGCTGGGGTCAGGAAAAGGTCAGCAATCCCAGAATGCAGAGCAGCACAGTCAGAAGACACTTCCTGTTTGCAGGCTGCCTGATGTTCTATGAGCCGCCATCTTGGGTGTTTTAAAGGCTCATAACATGCAGTAGATGCAGGTAGGATGATTTTTAATGTGAGCAATCTGTATGTACAGGGTGTGGGAAACATATAAGATAGGCTCTTATTCAGAGTGAAGGTCCGGATTAATGTGAGCAATCTGTATGTACAGGGTGTGGGAAACATATAAGATAGGCTCTTATTCAGGGTGAAGGTCCGGATTAATGTGAGCAATCTGTATGTACAGGGTGTGGGAAACATACAAGATAGGCTCTTATTCAGAGTGAAGGACCGCTTTAAGCCATATTGATAGATGCCATGTCTGCCTGGCTATGGAGGATGGAATCGCTCGTTCTCCCTCATTGGTAAGTATAAAGATGGCGGCGCTGCACGGAGGAGCTGTGGGGGAAAATGCATGCACATTCCCTGTTGGATGAGGCTCTGCTAGGAAAAGGTAAGTGTCTCTTAAATGAAGGGCTCACTGCAGTTTCCTGCCCCCTACTGGATGGAGCTCTCCCAGGAAAAGGTGAGCATCTGTGGCATGCGGGGTTCAGTGATGGTGTGAGGGGGTAGATTAGGTTAGTTCCCTGTACCCCGCTGGATGTTGCTTGACTAGGAAAAGGTGAGTATCTATGTAATGAAGGGCACACACTGATGGCATGAGACGGACCAGATAGAGCTCTGCTCGGAGAAGGCGAGTATCTCTTTAATGCAGGGCTCACTGATGGTGCGAGGGCGAAGGTGAGGTTAGTTTCCTGTCCCCCATCAGATGGAGCTTCACTAGGAAAAGGTGAGTATCTATGTAATGAAGGGCACACACTGATGGCGCGAGACGGACCAGATACTGCTTGTAGAAGGTGAGTATCTCTCTAATGCAGGGCTCATTGATGGTGAGGGGGGGGGGGGTGAGGTTAGTTTCCTATCCCCCATTAGATAAAGCTCTGCTAGGAAAAGGAGAGTATCTCTCTAATGCAGGGCTCACTGATGGTGTGAGGGGAGGTGAGTTTCCTGTCCCCCATCAGATGGCGCTTCACTAGGAGAAGGTGAGTATCTCTCTAATGCAGGGTCACTGATGGCTTGAGGTGAGGTCAGCTTCCTGTCCCCCATCGGATGGAGCTTCACTAGGCGAAGGCGAGTATCGCTCTAATGCTGGGCTTACTGATGGTGAGAGGGGAGAGGTGAGGTTAGTTTCCTGTCCCCCATCAGATGGAGCTCTGCTAGGAAAAGGTGAGTATCTCTCTAATGCAGGGCTCACTGATGGTGTGAGAGGGAGGTGAGGTTAGTTTCCTGCCCCTCCATCAGATGGAGTTTTGCTAGAAAAAGGTGAGTATCTCACGGATGACGCAATGTGGTTGGTGAGGTCAGTTCCCTGTCCCCCAAGGGATGGAGCAGAACTAGGAAAAGGGAAGTATGTCTCAAATACAGGGCTCACTGGTGGCGTGAGACGGTGACATTAGTTTCCTGTCCCCCATCGGATGTGGAACCTGACAGGAGGGCCCGAGAGGTGGCGCGGAGCATAACCTGCATAGAAGCCTATGCATAAGCCCAGATCACAGGTGTAGACTGAGAAGAGCAGGGGTCCCAGGACTGATCCTTCTGCCTCACGAGACCAGGCCAGTGTCTCTCCTGGCAACAGATGAATGATCAGGTAAGACAAGGCTTTACAGACATACAGAGAGCGCACCCAAAGCCATACATTAAATACAGCCCCAGCACCCCTATTTATATAAAGGGGAACCCCAATAATAGCACAACAAAGCAGCATTACCTCACACACTCCCACTGCTGCACCGGCGCCTTCCTGCCTCTGGGCTACGACAAAATGGCCGATACTTCCCTCCCCATACCCGGTCATTCGCAGCCTCCACTTGATGTGTAGACCGATAAAAGGACATGAAGGATCAAGTTTTACCTCAGGTGTCGTCTACAGACACCCGACGGACCTACAGCGCATTTGATATACGATCCGAACACAGGCTACGACAAGATGGCCGCCATTGTTGCTACCTTACATGTCGCCATTATTTACCTGCAGTGCCGTTCTCTTTACAATAATTAGGTGATAAAGGATTCAATTTTACCTCAGCTGCACTTCCAGACACCCTGCGGGCCTTCTCCACAGGATCCAACCCCAGACTTCAAGAAAATGGCCGCCGTTATCACTTGTCTTACCCGCGATTGAAAACGTCGACTCGCGCCACATTTTTTTAAGGAATAGCCATTGATATATTTTTTTACTATAACTTTTTCTGTCAGAGCTGCGCCAGTCTGTCACGAAAAGTAGTTTTAAATACACAGGTTAATTCTGTAAAAGTTGTCCTCGGTATAGGAAGCCGACATTTTGCCGTAGCTCAGAGGCTATGGGACTGAGGCTAAGGAGGTAATCTGCCACTGTCACGTGTAAGAGAGAAGGATCTCCGATTCTCTGGGGTTCTCCGATAAGGGTGACCCTGGGTAGTGGGGCGTTTTGAGGTAAGAGTAGCTGGCAATCAGGCTTGTCGCTTTAGTAACTGTTTTCCTCCACCCCCTTCCTTTATTGCTTTCCTCCATCCACTTTCTCCCTCCCTTCCCACCATTTATTTCCTTTCGCCTCTCTCCATTCATTTCCTTCCACGCTTCCCCCTTCCCACTTTCTTCCTTGCCTTTCCTCTATTTACTTCTGTGATTCCCTCCATCCACTTCCTTGCTTCCCTTAATTCATTTCCTTCCTAGCTGCCCCCCATATATTAATTTCCTTCCTTGCTTCCCTTTATCTACATCCAATTACTTCCTTGCTTACCTCCATTTAATAATTTCCTTCATTGCTCTCATCTATCCACTTTCTTCCTCGCTTCCCTTAATACATTTGCTTCCTAGCTGCCCTCCATCTACTTACTTGCTTGTTTCTCTTCATTCATTTCCTTCCTCGCTTCTCTCAATCCTTGTTTCCCTTCATCTACTTCCTTTCCTGCTTCTTTTCCTCCACTTTCTTTCTTGCTCGCTTCTCTCCATCCACGTCCTTCTTTGATCCCCTCCATCTACTTCCTTCCTTATCTTCCCTTTATTCACTTCCTTCCATCCAGTTACTTCCTTGCTTCCCTCCAATCGTTTCCTTCATTGCTCCCATATATCCACTTCCTTCCTTGCTTCCATTAATAATTTCCTTCCTAGCTGCCATCTACTTCCTTCCATCTTTGCTTCTCTGTATCCATATCTTTCCTCACTTTTCCATCCAGTTTATTCCTTGCATCCATCCATTAATTTTGTTCCTTGCTTCTCTCCATTGACTTCCTTCCTTGTTTTTCTCCATTAATTTTCTTCCTCGCTTCTCTCAATCCATTCCCTTGCTTCCCCCCCATCTACTTCCTTCCCTGCTTCTCTTCATCCATTTCCTTCCCTGCTTCTCTTCATCCATTTCCTTCCCTGCTTCTCTTCATCCATTTCCTTCCCTGCTTCTCTTCATTCACTTTCTTTCTTGCTCCTCTCCACCCACTTACTTCTTTTCTCCCCTCCATTTACTTCCTTCCTTATCTTCCCTCCATCAACCTCCTTTCTTATCTTCCCTCCATCAACCTCCTTTCTTATCTTCCCTCCATCAACCTCCTTTCTTACCTTCCCTCCATCCACTTCCTTCCTTTCTTCCCTCCATCCACTTCCTTCCTTTCTTCCCTCCATCCACTTCCTTCCTTTCTTCCCTCTATCCACTTCCTTCCTTTCTTCCCTCCATCCACTTTTTCTTCCCTGCTTCTCTTCGTCCACTATCTTTCTTGCTTCTCTCCATCCTCTTACTTATTTGATCCCCTCCATATACTTCCTTTCTTGCTTCCCTCCATCAACCTCCTTTCTTGCTTCCCCCCATCAACCTCCTTTCTTGCTTCCCTCCATCAACCTCCTTTCTTGCTTCCCCCCCATCAACCTCCTTTCTTGCTTCCCTCCATCAACCTCCTTTCTTGCTTCCCCCCCATCAACCTCCTTTCTTGCTTCCCTCCATCACCCTCCTTTCTTGCTTCCCTCCATCAACCTCCTTTCTTGCTTCCCTCCATCAACCTCCTTTCTTGCTTCCCTCCATCAACCTCCTTTCTTGCTTCCCTCCATCAACCTCCTTTCTTGCTTCCCTCCATCAACCTCCTTTCTTGCTTCCCTCCATCAACCTCCTTTCTTGCTTCCCTCCATCAACCTCCTTTCTTGCTTCCCTCCATCAACCTCCTTTCTTGCTTCCCTCCATCCTCTTATTTCTTTGCCCCCCTCCATCTACTTCCTTCCTTATCTTCCCTCCATCAACCTCCTTTCTTGCTTCCCTCCATCAACCTCCTTTCTTGCTTCCCTCCATCAACCTCCTTTCTTGCTTCCCTCCATCAACCTCCTTTCTTGCTTCCCTCTATCCACTTCCTATCTCGCTTCACTTCATCTGCATCCTTCCCTGCTTCTCTTCATCCACTTTCTTTCTTGCTTCTCTCCATCCTCTTACTACTTTGCTCCCCTCCATCTACTTCCTTCCTTATCTTCCCTCCATCAACCTCCTTTCTTGCTTCCCTCCATTTACTTCATTCCTTGCTTTTGCTTCCTTGCTTACCTCATCCTATAACTCTATCTGGGTTTCCCCTTACTGCCTTCTCCCCACATTTTCTCAGTTTATTACCTTTATTTCCCTTTCAATCCATAGCTAATGACAATGAATGCACGTAATACGTACAGGATTATGAGTCAAATACAACACATTGATACACAAGTACATTAGGAAAGACATCTGTGCATGCGCCATAGGCCTGTGGAAAGGTAAAGTTTTATGGGCAATCTGGGGGGTTTCACACAGCGGGGCTTGCCAAATTGGGATGCCCCTGGGGCAAGAGTAAAAACACAGAATAGTCAAAATCACAGGTTTTGTTCTGATTTAAAGCCTGCATCTGTCCCAGGCCACCAGCGAGTGGGATAGTATTTAGCCTGACCAATGTATACTTCGTATTTTACCCCCCCCCCCCCCCCCTCCCTTCCAATGCAGTGAGACAAACTACAAACCAGTGAACACACTAGGGGGCAGTAAGTGCACACACACCTGATCAGTGGGCTGCCCTGTGGTCTCAATGTGCCCTAGTGGTACTTTGGCATTTGAGACTAGAGGGGCATCACAGAAACATTCAGAGAATCTTGCTCTGGGTGTGTCTCTGGGGTGAGATGACCTCTGAGAGGAATGAGGCAGGCTGTTGGATGTGGTTAAATGTCACCAGCTACTGAGCTGTGCTTGTGGTCTAAAACATTTTTTTTTCAGCTCTGAGCTAACATGCAAGACAGAGCTTCCCTCCAACCTCAATACGTCAGTTCCAATGTAGTGTGAGAGGTTCCTCAGTTGAAGGTTGACAAGGCTAGGTGCCATATTGGCATCCCTCAAATGAAGCCCTCTGCATCATGTGAGGAGGCATTGCTCGTCTATTCCCACTCTGATGACAAGAAAACAGATACATTCAAAAGGAATTTAAAAGGAAAAAGGTGCCATAAAACCTTTCTGGTTTGCACTTTTCGAAGGGCGTCTCGTTTCGGGATGTCTGGGGACACGATCCTGATGGCCACTAGGATTTTTGACTGGAGGTTCTCTTTAAAGTAAAAGTCAGTGAAGACATAATACCAGATTGTGCCAGAGGGCATGAGACGCCCCTCTTTCCTGCCTGCAGAGTGTAGTCAGATCTCCCAGAACCCATCATCAAGGAGCAGAGTGCAGTCAGATCCTCCAGAACCCATCACCATTGAGCAGAGTGCAGTCAGATTCCCCAGAACCCATCATCATTGAGCAGAGTGCAGTCAGATCCTCCAGAACCCATCATCATTGAGCAGAGTGCAGTCAGATCCCCCGAACCCATCATCATGGAGCAGAGTGCAGTCAGATCATCCAGAACCCATCATCATGGAGCAGAGTGCAGTCAGATCTCCCAGAACCCATCATCATTGAGCAGAGTGCAGTCAGATCCCCCAGAACCCATCACCATTGAGCAGAGTGCAGTCAGATCCCCCGAACCCATCATCATGGAGCAGAGTGCAGTCAGATCATCCAGAACCCATCATCATGGAGCAGAGTGCAGTCAGATCTCCCAGAACCCATCATCATTGAGCAGAGTGCAGTCAGATCCCCCAGAACCCATCACCATTGAGCAGAGTGCAGTCAGATCCCCCGAACCCATCATCATGGAGCAGAGTGCAGTCAGATCATCCAGAACCCATCATCATGGAGCAGAGTGCAGTCAGATCTCCCAGAACCCATCATCATGGAGCAGAGTGCAGTCAGATCTCCCAGAACCCATCATCATTGAGCAGAGTGCAGTCAGATCCTCCAGAACCCATCATCATTGAGCAGAGTGCAGTCAGATCCCCCAGAACCCATCACCATTGAGCAGAGTGCAGTCAGATCCCCCAGAACCCATCATCATGGAGCAGAGTGCAGTCAGATTCCCCAGAACCCATCATCATGGAGCAGAGTGCAGTCAGATCCTCCAGAACCCATCATCATTGAGCAGAGTGCAGTCTGATCCCCCAGAACCCATCATCACTGAGCAGAGTGCAGTCAGATCCCCCAGAACCCATCATCATGGAGCATATTGCAGTCAGATCCCCCAGAACCCATCATCATTGAGCAGAGTGCAGTCAGATCCCCCAGAACCCATCATCATTGAGCAGAGTGCAGTCAGATCCCCCAGAACCCATCATCATGGAGCATAGTGCAGCCGGATCCCCCAGAACCCATCATCATGGAGCATAGTGCAGTCAGATCCCCCAGAACCCATCATCATGGAGCATAGTGCAGTCAGATCCCCCAGAACCCATCATCATTGAGCAGAGTGCAGTCAGATCCCCCAGAACCCATCATCATTGAGCAGAGTGCAGCCGGATCCCCCAGAACCCATCATCATGGAGCATAGTGCAGTCAGATCCCCCAGAACCCATCATCATTGAGCAGAGTGCAGTCAGATCCCCCAGAACCCATCATCATGGAGCAGAGTGCAGTCAGATCCCCCGAACCCATCATCATGGAGCAGAGTGCAGTCAGATCCCCCAGAACCCATCATCATGGAGCAGAGTGCAGTCAGATCCCCCAGAACCCATCATCATGGAGCAGAGTGCAGTCAGATCTCAGTAAGACCCCCATTAGCAGAGACCCCAAACTAACAGGAACAGAAGAGTTTTTATTGTTCATTATTTTATAAACCTAAGATGTCCACTGTATTCTTGAAACCTCATAGAGAATCTATGGGTGTCACTAAGAGCAGAGGGATGACACCCCTGTATTTTGGGCCGGTCACCACATTTCAGTCCCTTTTATAAAGTCTGTGGCGATCAGCGAGGCCGGCTCTCCCGAACGTGGTGACAGGCGCAATATGTCTCTAACCCTTCCTCTGAAAATAGGTCCAATGATTCATAGAAACTGTTATATATGTTGTATAGCACACCGAACCACAGAATAAAGAGAATATGAGGCAGATGAAACACAAAATGTACTGTGGTGGTTAGCTGTCCTAGCTACAAGCGGTGGCCATTTTGTTGTAGTCCAGAGTATGAAGACTACAACAAAATGGAGGTCCCTAAGCAGAAAGTCAGGTGTAGCCATCTCGGAAGTCACTGATGATCAATTGCTGCCCTTGTTAATATTTGGTGAAGGCCCCAGTACAGGGGCCTTCTTCTATAACCTGTTTCTGAGGCGAGCAAAGGAAACGCTGATTCTATACTGTCCCTAATATAGGTGGTGGCCATTTTGTTGTAGCCCAGGAAAGGCAGGCAGTGAAGGGAGGGGGGAGTAGAGGTGGAGGCGGCACCAAGCTGAGAAGGAGGTAAAGATGTCTTCTGATTTCTGTGATAATGTTATCACGTTACATGCAGCAGGGGGGCGGATAAGGAGGTGCGAGGCTGTGACCCCAACATGTGCCCCCCCCCCCCCCCCTTTGTGTGACCACACCATGACCAGGCATTGTTCCTTAGTAAGATTTAGGTTGGGGTACAGATGAATCAGCCTAGGAGTCAGGTTGGGGTACAGATGAATCGGGCTAGGAGTCAGGTTGGGGTACAGATAAATCAGGCTGGGAGTCAGGTTGGGGTACAGATAAATCAGGCTGGGAGTCAGGTTGGGGTACAGATAAATCAGGCTGGGAGTCAGGTTGGGGTAGAGATGAATCAAGACGGACGGCAGGTTAGGTTACAGATGAAACATGATGGGGTTGGGGTACAGATAAATCAGGGTCAGGTTGGGGTACAGGTGAATCAGGCCTGGGGGCAGGTTGGGGTACAAATGAATCAGGCCCAGGGTGGGGTTGGGGTACAGATGAATCAGCTTTGAATATGGATGACTTAGCCCTCTGACACCTGCCCAGGTGTCTCTAGAGATTGCTCAAGGTGGATTTAGACAGGTTTCCTACTTTTTTACAGTGTCACCCATCACGTCAGGACCTCCAGAGCGGTGGGGGTATGTAAAAGGTCTATGACCGGAACAAGGCAGACAATATGGAGGATCAGCCGCCCCTCAAATCACAGGGTAAGAGAAGACAGCAGTATGGAGGATCGCCCTCTATACCCCCGTCTGATAGTAATACATGGAAACCAAATACCAGGAAATGGGATCTATCAGTGTTTGCATTTCCTACAGATGGTCCCAGGAACAGGAACCTCCCAGAAAGCTGGCCCCACCCTGTTTATTCCTGGGACTCCGCCCAGAAGGAGCACCAAAACATACAGGTAAGGGAAAAGCAAACATCTTCATGTGAGTACCGATGTTCTTCTGTCTCTTCATCATCATTCAGAAGTCTCTTGTATGGTGTCTTCTCTAGGGTGACGGCCTGAGTGTGGTTAAAGTGGAAGATGGCGAAGAAGAGGCCTCTGTGAGGGCGGAGGAACCGCGTGCTGAGAAAGAAATTGCTTCAAAGATCAGCCCAGGTAAGGAAGACCCCCCCCCCCTACATCCAGAAACGACCCAACATTGTATTTGTGTTGCTCCTCCTTCTCCCCTATCAGTAGCCAGAAATGAGGGAGAGTAAGTGACCAAAAGAAGAGTCCTTGACAATCAGCCCCTGTTAGACTATCCTGCCCACTACAACATGTGACACAAAGGCTCAGGAGCCATCAGCCTCTATTAGACTCCTGCTATCCTGCTCACTACACCATGTGACACAAAGGCTCAGGAGCCATCAGCCTCTATTAGACTCCTGCTATCCTGCTCACTACACCATGTGACACAAAGGCTCAGGGGCCATCAGCCTCTATTAGACTCCTGCTATCCTGCTCACTACACCATGTGACACAAAGGCTCAGGGACCATCGGCCTCTATTAGACTCCTGCTATCCTGCTCACTACACCATGTGACACAAAGGCTCAGGAGCCATCAGCCTCTATTAGACTCCTGTTATCCTGCTCACTACACCATGTGACACAAAGGCTCAGGGGCCATCAGCCTCTATTAGACTCCTGCTATCCTGCTCACTACACCATGTGACACAAAGGCTCAGGAGCCATCAGCCTCTATTAGACTCCTGCTATCCTGCTCACTACACCATGTGACACAAAGGCTCAGGAGCCATCAATCTCTATTAGACTCCTGCTATCCTGCCCACTACACCATGTGACACAAAGGCTCAGGAGCCATCAATCTCTATTAGACTCCTGCTATCCTGCCCACTACACCATGTGACACAAAGGCTCAGGAGCCATCAATCTCTATTAGACTCCTGCTATCCTGCCCACTACACCATGTGACACAAAGGCTCAGGAGCCATCAATCTCTATTAGACTCCTGCTATCCTGCCCACTACACCATGTGACACAAAGGCTCAGGAGCCATCAGCCTCTATTAGACTCCTGCTATCCTGCCCACTACACCATGTGACACAAAGGCTCAGGGGCCATCAGCCTCTATTAGACTCCTGCTATCCTGCTCACTACACCATGTGACACAAAGGCTCAGGAGTCATCAGCCTCTATTAGACTCCTGCTACCCTGCTCACTACACCATGTGACACAAAGGCTCAGGGGCCATCAGCCTCTATTAGACTCCTGCTACCCTGCTCACTACACCATGTGACACAAAGGCTCAGGGGCCATCAGCCTCTATTAGACTCCTGCTATCCTGCTCACTACACCATGTGACACAAAGGCTCAGGAGCCATCAGCCTCTATTAGACTCCTGCTATCTGCTCACTACACCATGTGACACAAAGGCTCAGGGGCCATCAGCCTCTATTAGACTCCTGCTATCCTGCTCACTACACCATGTGACACAAAGGCTCAGGAGCCATCAGCCTCTATTAGACTCCTGCTATCCTGCTCACTACACCATGTGACACAAAGGCTCAGGGGCCATCAGCCTCTATTAGACTCCTGCTATCCTGCCCACTACACCATGTGACACAAAGGCTCAGGAGCCATCAGCCTCTATTAGACTCCTGCTACCCTGCTCACTACACCATGTGACACAAAGGCTCAGGAGTCATCAGCCTCTATTAGACTCCTGCTACCCTGCTCACTACACCATGTGACACAAAGGCTCAGGGGCCATCAGCCTCTATTAGACTCCTGCTATCCTGCTCACTACACCATGTGACACAAAGGCTCAGGGGCCATCAGCCTCTATTAGACTCCTGCTATCCTGCTCACTACACCATGTGACACAAAGGCTCAGGGGCCATCAGCCTCTATTACACTTTTTATATCCACAGCACCTGGAGACACCAGCAGGACTCAGAGGAAGGTTAAAGCTGATCGCAACACTCCGCACTACAGTCAGGTTGGTGCTTTATGTAACAGCATATGTGACGCCCTCCATGTTACTCCATACGTAAACTGACCATTTCTTGGGGTCCTCAAAGTGGGACAGTTTAAACCAGTTTGTGTTTTGGGTGTGGTTTAGCATGTGGTTTAATTAGGGGTCACATGCTCTAGTAATAATTGGTCCATAAATGATGTTGGTAATGAATCCAATGCTTCCTCTAACACCATTTAACCATAGAGTCACAGCAGTTATAAACCACCCAGACATCCAGCATTCTGCATTTTGTGGGCCAGTCTTCCCCATGTCAGCAAAGTGGGACATCTAGGTGTTTCCATTGTTTTTGGAGGGACAGGGGGCCTCAAAGTGGGACTGTCCCACCGAAAGTTGGACATTTGGTCAGTTTATCCATACAGGGTATAGACTGTTTCACCATAATAACGTTTGAAAAAATTTTCTATTTCCTAGCGACACTGTGTTTTAAAACACAGGGAGCTGCGTGCAAGAAAGGAAAGCAGGATGGTCATGTGATCATCATTACTATTTAACTACTACTACTTTTTTAGTGAGCAGGGCGCTGTATTTTGATATAAGAAAATGTTTTTTGCTTATCTGCGATCGAATGATATTGGACTTTCTAATAGAATAAGCTATTTATTAAATTAAGCTATTTAATATTTAACTGAATTCAGGGCGAACATATTATTAAAGATGAAATTAAAAAAGATTTAGAAGAGGAGTCTGTGAGAATGGCGGAGCCATGTGACCAGGACGAAATCTCCCCACAAATCAACAAAGGTGAGAAATCCTGCCCACTATGGCAAGTGCCGCTATTACTGGTTGTTATCATTTTTTTATCTTAAAAATGTATATTCTAAGCATACAGTACGTCCTGCTCCGATATAATACTTACACGTGGGTAATCCTCCGCCAGAGGGCGCTGTTCACTGCAGACATGCAAAAACAGGCTCCTCCCGGCCCTTCATATACCCAGGGACCTCCCACAAATCCCCAGATTTCTCTGCAGTGCTGACTGCGAAGACATGAAGTATCACGCTCTCGCAGGTGAGCGGGGCTATTACAGCCTGCACCCCCTGCGGGACTATTCCCACCCATCCTCTTCGATACAGATGTGCCTCCCAGCCTGGGCTGCGCTGGTCGGGTGAAGGTAGGCAGCACCATGTGTGCTCACGGAGCTACGCTCCACCGCAATACCCCACCATAGGGTAGGCGGTTTAGGGCGATGGTGAGCCTCTAATAGATGCCCCTCCCGCATTGTTGCCCGTGCCCCTCATAGCGATAATCCCTGGGTGCAGGTCCGCTTCTCCCTCGCTTCCTCCCGTAGCTCGGAGGAAAAGAAAGGGGGGGTATGTGTGGCAGTCCCAGTGTAATGTAACACGTTTAAGGCCGTTGATCTTTCATTTGAACTTGGGTGTCAGTGCCACGCTCCTTGCACCACATAAGCCTTCTGGTTGCGCACGTGTTTGTCCTTTCATTACATTAATTCCGCCCGAGCGGCAGCATCATTCTCTAGTGTGACAGCCTTAATTACATTATGTATGTGTGTACTATCCACTACTGTCATTCACGTTGCGCTGGTTAGAGCTTCGCGCTCTTTGGGGGAGGCGGGGACTCGGCATGACGCGTCCCGCGTCACAGCCAGATCAGGCCCGCCCCTCGAGGTTCGCTTGGCGCCATTTTGACGGTCTTCGCGCGTGGTTGCGATCCGCCTCCTCCCTTGGTCATGTAAGTGCCCTCTGGGGCGGTATTTGTTCCTATGATTTTTTATTCGGCTGCGCATGGCTCTGACACCCCCCTCTTATCCCATTATGTCTTTCAGACGCCAGGATTTCGGTGGCTTCTCCCGGCCTGACATATATTATAGCGGGTCCACATAACAAATTCTCCCACTTTCCTAGCAGGTCTAGGGGCATCCAGGGTTGCCTATTGCGTAAATCCCTGCGGGCATACTGCTCAGATAATCACTATATGGAGGCATCTCAGAGTTATGTGACCGGGGTCCCTCGGGGACATGACCGGCTGTGTACAGTGTGTGGCCAGCCCCATGCTGATGCTGACAGAGCACGGGTCTGCGGACCGTGTGCTGAACAGACACTGACCCTGCAATCAGGTTTGCCAGTGGCTGCACCTCCCTTCAATACACCCGTCTCCCCGGACCTAAATCTCACTCCTGATGAGTTTCACTCGAGCGGGGATGACCAGCAAGTCGTGCCGCGCAGGCTGCCTACGCCTGAGCAGGTGCTGTCTAGTTTGGCGGAGCGCTTGGGCCCTGGAAAGAAGCGGTCCCTGACGCCTCCTGGTTCTCCGGTTCCTAATGATACTGATTACTCTGCTGCTATGCAGGACCTTGATCCTTCTGATGAAGGTGAGCTATTTTCCGATTCGGGCTCCTCGGATGAGATGCCCGGGAGCCGTGATGATTCTGGACCCGGTTCTTGGGGCCTGTGTGACACAGATGAACTACTTATTAAGATCTTTGAGGTTTTGTCTATCTCCCCTCCTGGAGAGGCTTCCAAGCCTAAGAAGGAGAGTTTCCACACAGCGCCACCGCGCTTGGAATTCCTGGAACAGGAGCATTTCCAAGAATCCATTCCAAGAATGGGAATCGCCTTATAAACGATGCTACGAAAAAGGCTCTCACTGGCCTTCCCTTCAGAGGACGGCGTCTATTTGGGGCCCATTTGGACCTTTTTGGAAAAAAAGGGTAAGGCACCCCTACGCAGAAGGCCGTCCTGGCCTCCTCGGGGCAGGAACACCCCTCCCTACATTAGTGTCAAACGCGAACCTGAGGTGTGCTTCCAACTTTTCGATGTGGATTTCCACCACGGGGTGGGCAGGCAACGCCCTGGGCCCTCTGGCAGGACTAAGTCCAAATCTGCCTAGACTTCCCAAGCATGAAGGGAGGCCCTCGCCCTTCTGGGCGAGGGGACTGCTACAGCAGCTGACTCCTATCTAGGAATGTCTCTTCTCCTTCTGGTGGTTCCAGGAGGTTGTTCCCCTGGACACAGGATAGCATTTGCTGGGCGGTCCCTCTCAGAGGTTGTCGGGGTGCTTCTAGCCCCTGTTTTCCCCTCAGGAATTGGTGTAGGCCGTGCCAGGCCTACAGAGTCTGGGCTTACTTACAGGTTGCCCTTAGCAGAATGGGGCTATGGCCTCTATATTGACCTTCCTCCTTCCCTCAAAATGATGAGGCAGTCTGGGCCAGGCTGGCCTATGATAGGCTTGGCGATTCTACACTCACAGGTAGTCCCAGTATGATATCTCTGTCTTGGGACACAGGCGCCCTGTGCAAGGGGGGCTTCTGGCCCCCTGTGGAGTTCTAAACCCTCTTAGTCCCCCCTCTGTCTTCTGGACACCAAGACCTTACTAGTCAGTGTTGCAGGACCAACCCTGCGGATTGGGGCCTTGTTTTTTGGCCTCTCTTCCGCTCCCAGGCTACTCGCCTGTGGGGCGTCCGCACTAGGACTTACCGGGTCGTCTTTCCGTACTCCCCAATCTCTACGTCCGGCCGAGTGGGTTAGTCGGCCGGCTGTATCCTCTGGGAGTTATTTGGATGGGTGCTCAGTCACCTCAATCCCTCAGGGTATATTATTCGCTATCTCCATTCCTTGGATTCGGTTCAGGCTTGAGCCTTCTTCCTTGGCAATAAGTGGACTCCTGGTCACAGGGGCTCTGTCCCTCTTTGCTGACACCTTACTTTCACCAGGCAGGATTACAGCTGGTGGGCCCGTTGGGGGCGTATCGGATGATTTCCCTTATATACCGAGCCCTTGGGTTCTTCGGCACAGTAGGTTATTGAGCTAGGTCTGTACTCATTCCCCCTTGGTCTATTTATGTATAGACTTTCTATTTTATATGTCTTCTCTTCATTCACTGTGCTATGTGGGGTTCTGCGCACGGTCGTGCTGATAAAGAGACCCGTGAGATTGATGGCCCTTGGGTGGCCTAGTGAACTGTGGTTCGCAGATGCTTCTGCTGAGGTCAGCGGACCTGTACGCTCTCTCAGGAGTGCGGTCCTGCCCTTGTCAGGCTTCTTCTTATGTCGTCCCAATCTACAGAATCTAGTCTGGGGCTTGACAGCTGATTCATTCACCCCTTGGAGACGGGCTTATCTTCAGGGTGACTTGGTATCTGGAGGGCTAGGAGCAAGCTTCCTTGGCTTCCTCTTCCTCCGTCTATTGTGGGTTATGGTGTACCCATATTGATTGGCATGAGTCTTGGTCTCTCCCCTGTTGGACGTTCTCGGTTCCCAGGGTTCTAGAGTTGTTACAGCATGGGTTGGGGTTGGCTCCCCATCTAGGTATTCTGAAGGTTCAGGTTCTGTCCTGTCTTTCTTCCTGTAGAAGTCTGGTTCAGTCTTCCTTGTTAGGAGTTCTCTTGGGGATTGCTAAGCGGCATCTCCCAAGTAGTTCTATGGTCCCTGTTGGGATCAAATTTTCATTCTGTTGCCCTGCGGATTGTTCCCTTGGGACTTATTCTGGATGCTGTCTGAGCTGTTTTGTAGTTCAAGTCGCCCCTCCGGGGGCTGTTGCTTCAGTCAGATGTGTGCCTGAGAAGGTGGCTCTGATTACTTAGCCCTCGCTCATTATATATATATATATATATATATATATAATATATATTTATATATACACACCATGATGTGGTGGTATTCCGCCTTGCGCCGGACCCTTTTGTCCAAGGTGGTGTTTTATGATCCTTATTGAGTCCTTTTAGTCTGCCTCTGGGCCTTATTCTTAGTAATGCTGAAGTAAGGGGTCTACATTCCCTCAACAGGTGTTGAACTTTTCCTGGTTGTTTATTGTCCCTTAGGGGGACTGATGCCTTTGGGGTCTGCGGGCGCCTCCATATCTATGCGCCTGACCTCGTTTGCTTCCAGGGCCTATGCGCCCGTTGGACTGATCTTACTTGGATGTTTTGCCTTCCTGGTCCTGAGTAAAGGTTTCGGCTTCTTGCTGATCCTTGTTAGTGAAGGGGTCAGTATCCCCGCCTGTCTGGCGGGAGACCAGTTTTCATTTCCCCGTTGGGGAGAATTCTAAGTTTTACCGAGGCTTCTGTTGCCTTTGGGCTGGTTAGGCCGTTACACTGGCCTATTCCTTTAAGGGGAAAGAATCTCCCTCTCTTTTTATTCCGTTCTATTGGTGTTTGGGTACCTTTGGCCCTTCGGCACCAAGTTTTCTTTATTGAATAAGTTGCTAGACCGCTGCTTGTTTTCTGTTCATACCTTTTCAAAGGTTTTGTTATGGGATTGACGTTAGAGCCTTTGCTCATGTCGTACTTGGTAGCAAAGTTTTGCAGGTGACAGCGCCTTTACTGTCTGCTGTGCCTTTTTTGTTGGGGATCCCACCCTACTTTATGGACACTGCTATTGGATGTCCCACGTGTAAGTATTATATTGGAGCAGGACGTACTGTATGCTTAGAATAATACAATTCTGTGAAATACTCACCTGTAGAATTGGTATTTTACGCATACAGTACGTCCTGCTCCACCCCACCCTGGTTTTACATTTTTCTGGATCCCCTGTATGGTGATTGTTATCATTACTATTGTTACCAGTTTGGTGGTTGGTTTCTCCCGGCTTCTTTTCTCACTGCTTTTCAATACTGGGGATTTGTGGGAGGTCCCTGGCTATATGAAGGGCCGGGAGGAGCCTGTTTTTGCATGTCTGCAGTGAACAGCGCCCTCTGGCGGAGGATTACCCACGTGTAAGTATTATATTGGAGCAGGACGTACTGTATGCGTATAATACCAATTCTACAGGTGAGTATTTCACAGAATTGTATTTTGGAAACCCACACAGAAAAGCTGAAGAATCGAAGTTGTAGAATCTAAAGGAAGCATTGATTACTACAGTTAATTTTATTAATAACATAACAACAACTATATGTAATCATATAGTGTGACTCCGCGGGATCCTGCAATGATTAACTTTTCAACAAAGTCCTTCTCCACACAGCTCTTCAAGTGTTAACTTCACCAGGTGTGCTCACAAACACAAAGCGTGTATCCCAGCCACCAGACAATAAATGCACGTACCAGAACGTTTCTTTCAATACAGCGTATCACATTCAAAGGGTTCCACTAAGGTCAGCTTGCTTTATAATTATATCCTCACTCCATATAGGCTCACCACATCGTCACGACGCCTTTCTGAGGACAGCTGCGGACGGGCATCCCGGCCACTATAGATCACTTTCCAGTGGTCTAGTAGCCATAGCTGGAAATGTTATTACATGCCAGAAAGGCACCCAGGCCACTTTTGAACGTTTTTACCTCCATAACAACCTCCATAGTCTCACTGCTCTTACAGAGAAGAATCCCCTCCGATGTCGGTGGAGAAAGCTCCTTTCCTCTAACCTCAGTGGATGCCCTTGTGTCATGGCCACATTCCAGGGTATAAATAGATTGTGGGACAGATCTTTGTATTGACCCTGAATATATTTATACATAGTTATTAGATCATCCCTCAGATGTTTTTTTTTCCAAACTAAATAAACCTAACTTCGACAATCTTTCAGAGTTCTCTTGTCCCCGCAGTCCATTTATTACCTTAGTTGCCATCCTTTGAACGCGTTCCAGATCTGATATGTTCTTCTTAAGCACATGTGCCCAGAACTGTACACAGTACTCCATATGGGGTCTGACCAGTGACTTGTACAGGGGTGATGCTCTGGTAATGGCACCTATGGCCCTCTTGATGCATCCCATGATCCTATTTGCTTTGGCAGCTGCTGCCTGGCATTGATTACTACAGTTAAGTTTATTGTTAACTAAAAAGCCCTTTTCCATTGTTGTTTTACCAAGCATTTCTTTATTTAGTGTATAATCATGACACAGATTTCTCCTTCCCATGTGCATAACCTTACATTTATCTGTGTTAAACTTCATTTGCCATTTAACTGCCCATGCTTCCAATTTATCTAAGACTGTTCATAGCTGCCTGCTGTCCTCTTTTGTTTTAATTACTTTACACAGCTTAGTATCATCTGCAAAGATTGAGACTTTACTGTTTAAGCTGTACCCTATGTAATTAATATATATAGAAGAGAATTGGTCCCAAAACTGACCCTTGTGGTACTCCGCTAGTAACGGTGACCCAATCTGAGTATGTACTGTTGATTACCACCATCTGCTTCCGATCATTAGGCCAGTTTCTTACCCATTTGCACACATTTTTCCCCAGTCCAAGCATTCTCATCTATTGTACCAGTCTTTTATGTGGCACAGTATCAAATGCTTTAGAAAAGTCAAGATATAGGATATCCAATGATTCCCCCTTATTCAATCTTGAACTTACCTCCTCATAAAAGCTGATTAGGTTTGTCTGGTAGGAGCGATTCCTCATAAATCCATGCTGATATGGAGTAATAAGGTCATTTCCCCCAAGATACTCCAGGATAATATCCCTTAAGAAACCTTCAAACAGCTTTGCCCACCACAGATGTTAAACTTACCCGTCTGTAGTTCCCAGGTTCCCCCTTAGATCCATTTTTGAATATTGGCACCACATTTGCCAAGCACCAGTCCCTCGGAACAACCCCCGTAATTATTGAATCTACAAATATTAGAAAGAATAGCTTGTCTATTACTGTACATAACTCTCTTGGGTATTTTTGATTCATTTTTATCTGCTTGAGACGACGCTGCACTTTCTTTCTTGGTTAGACCACTGACATTTAATGGAGAGTTGGGGTTATTTCCCTGGATTTTTTTTGTCTCTTTATCCCCCCCATATTAAACCTTATATGGGTCTCTCCACACTTGCGACTGTGTTTTAAGTGTGTTTGTAGTGTAACATTGTGTGACTTGTCATCATATTAATTTTTCTTCATCGTGCATCTTGTTATTGTCTGCAGGGGGACACCATCATCAACAGAATGTCATTCCTTTAGTTGGCAGCGTAACGAATGGTGACATCACACTTGGCTCCTCAGGAGATGGTCTTAAAGCCGTAGATTTCCGGAACGTATGCAACAGTGCAGATCTCTTATCCGATCCATTGGAACACAGCAGTTGTTTCGCTGAGCCCTCTCCTCCTGTCTCCCATTGTTCAGCCGAACCTTTCCATTGTCATGAGCCTGGTGAATGTTTTATGGAGAAAGCCGAACAACCTCCAGATCGAGCAGCTCTTACAAGGAAGAAATTCAACACCTGTATGGAATGTGGGAGAAGCTTTTCCTCACAAACAATCCTTCTTAAACATGAAAAAGTTCACTCAGGCTCCAAGTTGTTTTCGTGTCCAGAATGTGGAAAATATTTCGCTTCCAGAGTAACTCTTTTCCGACATAAAAAAGGTCACTCGGGTTTAAAGCCGTTTTCCTGTTCGGAATGCGGGAAATGTTTTTCCCTGAGAGAATATCTTCTCGCGCATAAGATAATCCACACAGGCGAGAAACGCTTTCGATGTTCCGAATGCGGAAAATGTTTTCCGAGAAAATGTTCCCTCAACAGACACTACCAAAGCCACACAGGGGAGAAGCCATATTCGTGCTCCGAATGCGGGCGATGTTACGGTCAAAAAGCCCGCCTCCTGAGACACGAACTGAGCCACACTGGCGAGAAGCCGTTTCCCTGCCCCGATTGTGGTAAGAGTTTTAGACGTAAATCTGTTCTCAACAGACATCGAAGGACCCACACGGGAGAGAAACCGTATTCCTGTCTCGAATGCCAGAAACACTTTGCGGACAAATCTACTCTCATCGCTCACGAGAAACTTCACAGGGGCGAGAAGCTGCTTTCCTGTTCTGAATGCGGCAAGTGTTTTTCTCAGAAGAGATATCTTAACGCGCACAAGAGAATTCATACCGGGGAGCGGCCATATTCATGTCCCGAATGCGGAGAGCGTTTTTCCCAGACGGGAAATCTTTCTATACACCAAAGATCTCACATAGGTCTGAAACCCTATTCCTGTTCCTTTTGCGGAAAAAGTTTTATCAAGAAGTCCGTTCTGGTCCTCCACGAGAGAACTCACACGGACGAGAAGCCGTTTTCTTGCTCTGAATGTGGAAAACAGTTTACCCAGAAAATACATCTTATCTCGCATCAAAGAAGTCACACGGGAGAGAAACCTTTCTCATGCTCTCTGTGCGGTAAATGTTTTACTCGGAAATCCACACTTATCTCGCATGAGAAATGTCACACTGGGGACAAGCCTTATTCCTGTTTGGAATGCGGCCAGAGGTTTTCTCAAAAAAGATATCTTATTATACATGAAAAAGTCCATTTTCGGGTTCGGAATGTAGGAAAAGTTTTACTATGAGAGGGACACTTATTTTCCCTTTACCTTTACACGGACATAAACCCATAATTGTGTTCTTTGTGTTAAGAAAGGGCCCAAATCAGGCGAATAAGGGGGGATGATCCAGCCTTGGTCGCCCACCGTGTCTCCATATTTGTGACTGCATTTCGACTCAGGATCATAAATAAAGAGTCAAGAACATCTCCCTTCCTCACTCCTGAACACCACTAAAATTCTAGTGCATGCCCAGGTCATATCCCGACTTGACTACGTTAGCACTCTCCTCTGTGGTTTACCAGCTAACAGACTGTCACCTCCCCAATCTATTCTCAGCTGTGCTGCTCGCCTCATCCACCTCTCCTCTGGCCTTTCCAGTGCTGCCCCTCTCTGTCAATCCCTACACTGGTTGCCTATTTATGAAATAATAAAGTTCTTACTCCTTACCTACAAAGTGTTCTACAGTCAAACTGTAAAAAGTTACTTCCTTGTTTTTATATTTAACAAGGACTAATGACTATTGGGCCATCCAGATATAATCTCAGCTATGGTTATTCAAGAAACAAATACTGGGCGGAAACCAAAAATGAGTGGATTTAATTAAAATAGAGCCGGTTACATTACAGAAAAAGTACTAATATGAACGGTATAAATATGATGTAAAGTTGCAATGTCCAAAATGTAAGCAGGGTCATCAAGCTAATTTAAACAGGGCCTTTGTCCTCTGCCTAACCACCCGCCATACTGCCTGCGTGGCAATCCTTCATGTCTCCTCACACTGTAAGGGGGAAATAAAAAAAACAAGAAACCCCCTTTTTCTACTTAAATATGGTCAAGCCAAAATTTCCCCTCCTAACTGCACCTCAGTCTTCCTGTTACAAAAAGAGGCCATCATGAAATACAGTCCTTCAGCTTAAACACGAGTTAAAGTAATTACTAAGAGAGAACTGAAACAACCCAGACATTATCATCTGTATATGACAGTAAACCTTTTATATTATATGTGTATGGTTTCCCTTGAATCAGCCAGCCACGGATCAGAATCATAATAAACGGCAGGTAAACGTCCGCAGATTCCACATTCATCCAAGTTACCTATATACATCAATAATATTAGTGATTTAATAATAATTCAATTATAATTGAGATCATAAGCATTTTATTCCCATGACCTCCTTCTGTCCTCAACCCTGATCAGCTGCTCCCACTCTCGTGTCCAGGACTCTTGGACTTTTCTGGAATGCCCTTCCCCATACAATTCAATACCCTCCGAGTCTTAAAGAGGAACTATAGACAGAAGTTACCATAGTCCCTCTTCAAAGGGCCACTCCAGCCTCTTTGTAAAAATAATAACATACCCCCCTCCCTGCCCCCTCCTATTAGCGATACTGCATGTGTAATTAATCGGAAAAAAAAGTCACTCACCTTCACCCCGAATCCAGTCAGCGGTGCTATAGAAGCCACACTGATCGTCCACCGCCATGTTCTTGAAGTCCTGGCTGGCCATGATGAACATGGTGTCAAGCGATTGGTGTGGCACCGCCGACTTCGCCACTGGATTCCGGGTGAGTGTGAGTGTCTTTATTTTTTTTTTTATTACACGTGCAGTATTGCTAATAGGAGGGGGCAGGGTGAGGGGTACGTTATTTTTTAAAGGGGCTAGAGTAGCAATGCAACAGCGGGGCATCGCACCACTAAAAGAAAGAACTGAGCCCCCCCCCCAGGTACTCACGTCTTCTGGGATCCTTTTACGGCTGACGTGGAACAGCATTACCGCGTGAAACAGCCTCGCCCCTCACATCAATCAATGTGCCCCTGCACCGCGCTGTCCATTCGTTGCAGTGGAGGGTGCTGCCTTGGCATGCTCCTCCATTGCAATAAATGGACGCCGCGCAGGGTTGTGAGTAAAGATGCAAAGAATTGACCAGGAGGTTTCCAAGCAGTGGACCAGCTTGGAGGTACTTTTTTTTGTATTGGGTTTAATAACCCTTTGAAACCTTCAAAAGCAAATTCTATACCTCAAACTGTAGCCGATCTTACCATCTGACATTACAACCAAACTACTGTACAGTCTTGTTCTTAAGAGCACTTCCTACCATGCTTAGTAAATTCAACCTCTTGTCTCCACCCTCATCCTTTAGATTGTAAGCTCACAAGTGGTCTCTCTTCTAACATAATGTGCTTTGTTTCTTCTGACTCATAATCCTGTGTGTATTTTATGCATTGATTGTCATGTCTGTTATGTACGACTTATAATGCCCTGTGTATTATAATTATGTTACTCATCCAACCCTCCTGTACTTTGTACAGCTCCATGGAATACGATGGTGCATTATAAATAAACAATAATAATAATAATGATCAATCATCACCAGTCAAGAAACGAAAACATAATCATCCTACTGAAAATTCTGTAGGATTCCCTCATGAGCAGATGACCCTAATTTATGGACTATAGTTCAGAAAATATATATTCTTAGTATGTCACACACCCCGCTTCAAGAATCCATAACATGTGGGTAATATCGTCCTGAAGAGGGCGTTCCTGCAGAGATGATAGCAAAAGAAAGCCCCTCCCTGATCCATAAATACCTGGGACCTCCCACTCATTACCCAGTTTTTCATCTCTGCAAGACGGCGAGCAAGTCAGAAGATGATGGCTCATCCTTGCACAGGGGGATTTCAGGTAGCCGGGACAACTCCCGGCCCGTTATTTATTTATTTCCGCTCGGACACCTTTTTCTCATATAACCCCCTTACATACATGCCTCCGCAGTTTTGGCTGCTAGTCCGGGTGAGGGTAGATCAGCACCTCTGGTGCTTGGGAGCAGAGCTCCGCCGTGAGACCCTATTTAAGAGGGTAGGCGGCTACTCCGGGTAGGTGAACCCGGTTTGGGATGCCCTGTCCCTCAATATTTTTCCCTGGTTGGCCCTTCACTTTTCCCTCCTAACTTAGTGGGGTCTGTGGGTCCTTACTTAGGGTTAGGTTTATTCTACTTTATTTTGCCATTCTTTTCACAGGGCAGCATACTTTTGTTTCCTTTATTAAGGCTGTGGATGTGTAGTGTGTTTTTACATCGCCGGCGCCCCGGCCGCCATTGCAGCCGGGGCGCCGGTTTTTACCTCAGAAAGTTGTGAGGGGGAGTTCTTTTCCCCTCATACTTGGGGGCGGGGCCGGCCTTCGGCGCGCTGCCACGGCCGGCCCTCCTTAAATCGTACCCCCCTCAGCGTTCGGGAGTGGGGCTGGTGCTTTGCCGCTTTATGCGGCTTTCACTCGCTCTGCGTTGGTTACCGGCGCCGCGGGGCTTCAGCGGCGCCGGTCTCTTATCAAACGGGAGGGAGCTTCTTCCCTCCCGCATCTGCGTCGGGGGGGGGGGGGGGGGGGGGGGGGGGGGGCGGGGCCGGGCTTTCGGCGCGTCGCCTCGGCCCGCCCCCTCTTCACTGGGCGCCGCTGCGGAGCTTGTCGCTCCGTGCTGGATGCTGGAAGGGGGCGGGACAGCGGTCTCGCGCTGTCCGCACTGGCCACGCCCCTTCCTTGCTCTTCCTTCTCACCTCACGATCGTTGTGAGGTAACTTCGTTCCCGCTCCCGCTCCTGACGGATATGTGAGTGGCCCTGTGGGCCTTTATTCATTTGTTCTTTCATTTTATCTTTCATTATGTTGATTAGGGATTGTTTGTGTTTTTCAGACATTGGACTGTCAGTGGATCTGCATTAGTAATTAGAGGGTCTCTCCTGGTCCTGGGTCCCTGGGTCCATTTTATTGTCCAAAATCCTCCCACTCGGGACATTAAAGGGGCATCCCGGGTTGCTTACTGGCGTAATTCCCTGGGTCTTAGTGACCACATAAAATTCACCTTATGGAGGCATCCCCGGATACTGGGACTGGGACTCCTTCGGGGCATCCCAAAAAGTGTATGTTGTGTGGTGTATCCATTTCTGGGGACGATGTACTTCTGTGTATACCTTGTGCACAGCAGACTATTGCGCGGCAGTCCGAACCCCAGGCGTCTGGGTCAGCACCGCCGGCCGTTTCTTCTCCTCCTCCCACCTTGACGCGCGCCCCGTGTGACGTCGTCATGGGTAGGGATCTGCAAACTGAGATGTGCGCCAGATTGGCCAACCTGGAGAAAATTGTCTCCAACTCGGCCGCCCGTAAGGCTCCGGCTAAGAGAAAGCATTTGTCGCCGGCTCCGCCGGTGGATGATCTTGATGATGTTGATAATCTGGATTGGTCTGATTATCCCCCGCTAGAGGAAGGGGAGATCGATGAGTGTTCAGATTTTTCGGACGATGAGCAGTCTGCTGGCGCTGATGCGGAGCTTGGTGATCTAGGGAGATCTTCGGACTCCACTCACGCTCTGGCACTGATGTTGGAGGTTCTGAATATTTCCCCTCCCGAGGAGGCGTCACAGCAGAAAGGTGAATTATTTGAGGAATCCAGGCCGCGCCTGGAGTTTCCTACGCAACGCCATTTTGATAGAATCATTGACAAGGAATGGGATAGGCCGGCTCGGCTCCCTGGCATCCCTCAGGGGTGGGATAGGAAATATCCCTTTCCTTCTGTGGCGGTCAAGCGCTGGGCATCTCCCCCCGAGGTGGATGCACCGGTTTTGGGGTTGTCTAACTCCTCGGTGTTAAACAGACCTGATTGTTCCACTCTCAAAGATGGAGAGGATAAACGTATTGATCAGATGGCTTCTCATGGCTTTACTAGCATTGGGTCGGCCATCCGGCCAGTGTGCGCTTCGGAGCTAATGGTGTTGGCCACCAGGTCTGTAGTCAGGGACCTGTTGACTTCTTCCGGGCTTCGTCCTGGTAGTAACGAGTTCCTTAGCCTTAAACGGTGTGAGTTGTTTCTATCCTTTGTGTTGACTGCCTTGGATGATACTTTGATGATGTGTGGTAGGACGTCGGCTCTGCTTGTGGCTATTCGGCGGTCGGTGTGGCTGCGCCAGTGGGCGGCCGATTTTATGTCCAAAAAATCACTGACGGCTTTACCCTTTGTTGGTCTACGGCTCTTTGGAGAGACATTGGACTCTGTCACCAAGGGTGGTAGGTTACCTCAACGTAAGAAACAACGCCGCTCCTTTCGGGGGGCGCCTGCCTTTACCCCCTCCTTTCGGGGGGCCAGATCTGGCAGGGGTTCTGCATTTCCCTCTTCCAGAGGAGATTCCGGAAACAGGGGCAGAGGACGTGCCCGTTCTGGATACAGTTGGGGCTCTAAGCCCAAACCGGTTGCTAAGCCGGCTCAGCAATGAGGGGGCGCCCTCACCCATGCGGGTGGGGGGACGGCTGCAGCACTTCTCTCAGATCTGGGATCAAGAGGTCTCGGACAGATGGATCCGGGAAGTGGTGTCTTCCGGCTACAAGCTGGAGTTCGAGCTCCGCCCCCCTTCCAGATTTGTCAGGTCTCGGATGCCGTCGGAGCCTCTGGCGGCGCAGGGGCTCCTGGTGGCAGTGGAGAATCTTCTGGACATGGCTGTCATTTGCCCAGTGCCCCCTTCAGATCGGGGCAGGGGCTTTTATTCCAATCTGTTCACGGTACCCAAGAAGGACGGGTTGGTCCGACCCATCTTGGATTTGAAGCTTCTCAACAGGTTCATCCGGCCGAGGAAATTCCGCATGGAAACGCTGCGTTCGGCCATTCACTCCCTTCGTCAGGGAGACTTTCTGACGTCCATAGACATCAAGGATGCTTATCTTCACGTTCCGGTTTTTCCAGCACACCAGAGGTTTCTCAGGTTCGTGGTGGAGGATCGGCACTTTCAGTTTGTGGCACTTCCTTTCGGTCTCACCTCAGCTCCTCGGGTGTTCACCAAGGTGCTAGCGGGGGTGATGGCTCTGCTCAGAGGTCAGGGTATCCGCATCGTGCCCTATTTGGACGATCTACTGATCATGGCCTCTTCCTTCAACCAAGCGGAGTTGGACACCAGAGCGGTGGTGTCCACTCTGGAGAGGTTCGGTTGGGTGATCAACCACCCCAAGTCTTCTCTTTCTCCGTCCAGAATTCTGACCTTTCTGGGAATGTCTCTGGACACTTCACAGGCCAGGGTGTTTCTACCCCAGGCCAAGATTCTTTTGATTCAGGAGTTAGTTCGGCTTCTCTTGTCAACCCCTCATCCGACCATCCGGCTAGGGATGAGGCTGGTGGGGTTAATGGTGGCCTCATTCGAGGCAGTTCCCTTTGCGCAGTTTCACACAAGGACGCTTCAGCTTCATCTGTTGAAGGTTTGGGACAAGTCTCCTCTATCGTTGGATCAGTCCTTCCTGATGACTCCCCGAGTTCGTCGATCCCTGCAATGGTGGCTGGGGTCGGCCAATCTGTTGAAGGGCAGATCTTTTCTGGCTCCGTGTTGGGAAACAGTCACCACGGATGCCAGTCTGTCAGGTTGGGGGGGTGTTTGGAAGGACCTCCAGTTTCAGGGTCTGTGGGGCCCGCAGGAGGCTCACGAGCCCATCAATGTTCTGGAGTTGAGAGCCATCAGGTTGGTTCTGTTTCGCTTGACTCATCAGTTGAGAGGCCTGCCAGTTCAGGTCCGGTCGGACAACAGAACGGCGGTTGCTTACATCAATCACCAAGGAGGGACTCGCAGCAGGAGTGCCCTCAGGGAAGTGTCTTTGATTCTGGACTGGGCAGAGACCCACGTCCCGTGTATCTCAGCAGTCTACATTCCGGGGGTGGAGAACACGGAGGCGGACTTCCTGAGCAGGGCCTCCTCTCGTCAGGGGGAGTGGTCTCTCAGTCCCAAGGTGTTTCGTTCGATATGTCTCAGGTGGGGGGTCCCAGCGGTGGACCTCTTTGCTTCTCGTCACAATCACAAGCTTCCAGTCTTTGTGTCTCTCTCGCAGGATCCTCTGGCTCTGGCAGTGGATGCCATGTCTCTGAACTGGAGGGATCTGGGGTTCCTTTACCTGTTTCCTCCGTTCCCAATGCTATCCAGAGTGCTGCGCAAACTGGCCTTGGATGGTGCGCCGGCAATTCTGGTGGCCCCAAGGTGGCCAAGGCGAGTTTGGTTCGCAGACCTTGTAAGACTGGCAGAGGATCAGTTCGCCCTGCCTCTGCTGCCGGACCTGCTCACCCAGGGTCGGCTACGCTATCCCAATTTACCATCGCTGGCTTTGACGGCATGGCTGCTGAGACCGCCATCTTGAAGGAAGAAGGTCTTTCTGACGCGGTGATTCAGACTCTTATCTGTGCCAGGAAGCGCTCTTCCTCTTCTATTTACTACAGGACTTGGAGGGCCTATATTGATTGGTGTGAAAGTAGGTCTTTCTCTTGTCGAGATTTCTCCATTCCTAGAATTTTAGAGTTTCTCCAACATGGTCTGGATCTGGGGCTCCAGCTTAGTACATTGAAAGGGCAGGTTTCTGCCCTGGCGGTGTTCTTCCAGAGGTCTTTTGCACTTCATCCCTTAGTCAAGACCTTTTTCCAAGGTGTTACGCATGTTCGGCCTCCTAGGAAGCCTTTTGTTCCAGTTTGGGATTTGAACCTGGTTCTTTCTGCTCTCCAGGGCCCTCCGTTTGAGCCCTTGAATGAGATAGCTTTGTCTTCTCTTACGCAAAAGGTGGCCTTTTTGGTGGCTATCACTTCGGTTAGGCGTGTTTCTGAGTTGGCAGCTTTATCCATTAAAGCTCCGTACTTCGAGAAACATCAGGACAAGGTTGTCTTTCGTTTCAAGCAGGATTTTCTTCCTAAAGTGGTCTCGGAGTTTCATCTGAATCAGGACATTGTTTTGCCCTCTCTATGCCCAAATCCCAGCGACGACAAGGAAAGGGCATTGCATTCCTTGGATGTAGTTCGTGTTGTGGAACATTATCTGGAGGTTACGTCTTCCTTTCGTAAGACTGATGCTTTCTTTGTGGTGCCCTGCGGGCCTAGGAAAGGTTTGGCTCCTGCCAAATCTTCCATTAGTAAATGGATTCGTCAGGCCATCATTGGGGCCTATTCTGCCAAGGGGAGAAATCCCCCTTTTCGTGTTACTGCTCATTCTACTCGTGCAGTTGGTGCATCCTGGGCTTTTCAGCACCAGGCTTCTGTTGAGCAAGTTTGTAAGGCCGCTACCTGGTCTTCTGTTCACACCTTTTCCAAGTTTTACAAGGTTGATGTTCGGGCATCAGCGGATGCTGTTTTTGGCCGCAAAGTTTTGCAAGCTGTTGTGGTTTAAGGTTGTGCATTGTTGCCTAGTTTTGGATCCCCGCCCTTGTTATGGACACTGCTGTTGGATGTCCCACATGTTATGGATTCTTGAAGCGGGGTGTGTGACATACTAAGAATAATACCATTTTGTGAATACTCACCTTGTAAAATGGGTATTATGAGTATGTCACACACCCC
Organism: Gastrophryne carolinensis; assembly: GCA_027917425.1. Lineage (NCBI taxonomy): Eukaryota > Metazoa > Chordata > Amphibia > Anura > Microhylidae > Gastrophryne > Gastrophryne carolinensis. The sequence continues at coordinate 627,569,596 of CM051235.1, forward strand.
GCTTCAACCCGCCCTTTTGTATTCAGGATCCTCTTTATTGCGAACTTTGCGTGGTTGTTGTTTATATTTGCCTCTTCCTGGTCCCTTACCTTACTGCTTCTGTATACTGGGTAATGAGTGGGAGGTCCCAGGTATTTATGGATCAGGGAGGGGCTTTCTTTTGCTATCATCTCTGCAGGAATGCCCTCTTCAGGACGATACTACCCACATGTTATGGATTCTTGAAGCGGGGTGTGTGACATACTCATAATACCCATTTTACAAGGTGAGTATTCACAAAATGGTATTATCCGGTTGTTGAATGAGCCCCAAGGTACACATGGGAAGTAAATGGCAGTTTTCTCTCCCAAAAAAAGGAGTGAGTTTTCTCACCTGGATCTGAATCAACCCCATAGTCACGGCAGAGGGCTCTCATTGACCGGGAGCCTGTAGGAACGAGAGAGAGGTGAGTGAATAGTGGCTTTCTGGGGGTATTCATATAGTCGAATCCAGATATGGATTCCCCTTTCCCCTTATGAGCAGATGACCCTAATTTATAGACTAAAGTTCAGAGTGATGACATGTGGGTATTCCGCCCCCAGGGGGCGCTCGACTGCAAGATCAAAAGCTGTCGCTCCTCCCGGCCCCCTATAAAAGCAAGTGTCTCTCTATCAGTGTTCATCTTGCAGTCTGGCTGCTGAAGATCGTTGGATACTATCTCCTGGATTTTTGCAGCTGAGCAGGGCCTCCTAGCACGTCGGCCACTGCGGACCCTATTACCATTGATCCCGTGGACCCACTATTGCCTCCCAGCCATGGCTGATCGGGACTGTGACGTTAGGGAGAACGCCGGGGTCAGGCGTTTGGCAGAGCTAGGCTTAATGGGTAGCCGGCCATAGGCTGATGGTGAGACTATAGGGGGGGGGGGACCACTTATTGCCTACTGGCTTCATACCATCCCTGTCCCACAAGCTTTATTGATGCGTCTTGTGTTTTTGGTGAGAGAGTCACTTTGCTTTTATTCTGCGCATGTATACATACCTCCCTCGAGTATGTCTCCTGCTCCTCTCTCCCCTCCATCTTGTGGCTGCTACGCTGTGAGAGGGGGAGGCGGGACACCGCTCGGCGGTTTTCTAAGGCCGCAACTTCTGTGACAGACGGCGGAGGTGCGTGCGCGCGCCGCACGGTCTTGTACGGGGGCCCCCACTGTGGGCTGCCCAGTGGCATTTTGGATGTGGGGGCATCTTTCTCCATCTTGCTGCTGCCTGGGACCCCTCTGGTGTTCGCTGCTGACGTTGTTGGTGTTGCGAGTCCCTATTGCTACTATCAATTGTTTTATCTATTATGCGCATGTGCTGTGGGATACTGATGGCCACTTTTTGTTTGTGTCTTTTAGGTGGACCCATTGTTATATTGAGGGTTGTGGTTCCTCCCGGTCCCCCGCCCCCCCCTCTCCCTTTTATTAAGAGGGATCACATAAGAGGGACTATAGAAGTGGGCTAATTAGGTTGGGGCCATCAGTGCCTTGTAACCTGCATACCAATTTTTGTCTAATCACCATAATGGAGGCATCTGGGGATAGTGAGCTGAGGGCCCCATCTGGGCGGGTGAAGCTCTGCCCCATGTGCAGTGCATGCCCCCTGGGTGGATTCAGCACTGTTTGTACCACTTGTGCCCGGAGCGTCATTATGGAGCATGATCGGTCGGGCGTATCTGCCCCTAGCCCTTCTTTGCCTACGGCCTCTCCAGAAACCCCGCTGCTGCACTCAGCCCCCCGTGAGGAAGCCAGCAGGGGGTCCCATGTTGACTTGGCATACAGGGTGGCCAGTCTCGAGACAGATCTCGTGAACGGCTCCTAGGAAGGCCACAAGTAAGAGACAGCACATCGAACCCGTTTACTCGGATAATGATGATGATCTTTTTGACGGTAGTTGCTTGCCTCAGTGTTTGAGACTTTACACACTGTCCCTCCTAGAGCCGCTAAGAGGAAGCAGGGTGATTTGTTTAGGCCTGAAAGACAGAGATGAGTCTTTCCAGAGTAGGCCCATTTTTCTAATATGATTTTCAAGGAATGGGAAAGGCCTAACAAACTACCGTCGGTGCCTAAGGGCCTGGGTAGGCTGTATCCCTTCCCTGAGGAGCTGGTCCGGCTATGGTCTCGTCCTTCAAAGTGGATGCCCCTGTGTCGGGGTTGTCCAACACTACTATTATGCCTTCACCTTATACCGCTTCCTTACTTGATCCAGCTGACTGTCAGGTCCGGTGGGACACCCGCCTTCTAAGTTAGTCCTCAACCCCCAATCTCCGCTGCTAGCTTCACCTATAGTCAAGCCCCCATCTGCTGGGACGCTTTATACGCCTCACCGGGCACGGTTGCCCCCAGGACTTGGTAGCACAAAGGATGCGGACTTACGGGGACGAAGGTGGATGAACCAGGAACGAGACTGGGCGAGGTCGGGCAAGCAGGGTGCATACACGGGAGATCAGTCCAGATAAGCGTGGCACAAAAGGATGACAAGGAAGAGTAGTCAAAGTCGAGCCAAGGGTTAAGCCGAGAGGTCACGGGTACTCAGTACAAGGGAGCAGGCAAATCATAGTCGGAAACAGGCAAAGGTCGGTCCAGGCGGCAATCACGGGATGGTCATACACAGAGATGTCACACACAGGATGGTCATACAAGATCAATAACGGAAAAGTTCGGATACTGATAATCACACCCAGCAGCACGCTATCACGGGCAATGGACAACTGCGGGGAACAAAACTTTATTGGGAAGGAGCTGACGGGATTGGACGGAAGGGAGTGGGATGATTGGTGCAACTATGAACCTTGGGCTGATTGCCCAGTTTAATTACAAAAAGGCTTTCCGCCTCAGTGAAGGTTGGACTATTGGTCCACCTTAGATGTAAGGGCTCATTGGCCCACCTTAAACCAGCCTCTGGCGGGCGCCGGAGCTCATAAGACAGCCGTGCTCGCGCGCGCATGAGCTGTCAGTGAAGAGAGAGGAGGCGAGGGGGCGTGTCTGCTCGTCCCCGCTCGCTGTGACGTAGCCCGCCAGAGACGCAGCCGCCGAGCGGGGACGGAAGCAGACAGACGCCGGAGCCCACGCCACCAGCAGACGCTGCTGGACCGGCGGACAGGTGAGTTGTTTGTGACACTACCCCCCCTTCACAAGGGGACTGAGGACCCTTCCTAGGTTTGTCAGGATTGTCTCTATGGAATCTCTTAATCAAAACATTGGCATGTACATCTCTAGCCGGAATCTCTCCTCAGGACCAAAACCCTTCCAATCTATTAAATACTGTAACGAATTCCGAACCAATCGAGAGTCGAGAATTCTATTGACCTCCTACTCAGGTTCATTTTCCACCACGACCGGAGGGGGAGATGATACCTGAATATTCCCGGCGGCCTTTAACAGTGATACGTGAAACGTACTCGGGATTTTCTTGGACGGGGAAGCTTTACTTTAAAGGTAACATTGTTTAGTCTATGAGTGATCGGAAAGGAACCAATATACTTAGGGCCCAACTTCAGCGAGGGTTGTCGAAGAGCAATATTTCTAGTAGATACCCAGACCAAATCTTGTGACCTATGTCAATCGGCGAAAACTTTATACCTCACCGAGGCTTTCCTAAGGTTTCCTTGTGCCTCAGACCAGACATTCATTCTCTCTCGTAACCATTCCTCCAAGACCGGCAAATTGGAGGAAGGGCCAGAGAGAGAAGAGGCCTTGGGATTCTTGCCATAATTAGGGTGAAAACTTAGTCGATTTGCTAGGCACGTTATTAAAGGCAAATTCCACAAACTCAATAAATTCCGCCCACTGTTCCTGATGATCTGACACAAAGCAGCGCAGGTATTGCTCCAAACACGGATTCACCCTCACAGTCTGCCCGTTAGACTGGGGATGATAGGCTGAGGTAAGAGACACCTTAATACCCAGTCGTGCACAAAACGCTTTCCAGAAGCAGGATACAAATTGAACCCCCCCCATCCGAAAATATATCCTTTGGTATGCCATGGAGATGGAAAACGTGCTTAATAAATAGTTGCACCAGCTGCGGTGCTGACGGAAGTTTGCAAATCCTAAAAACCTCTGAAGCGCTTTCAGGGATTTTGGTTGCTCCCACTCCAATACTGCGGAGACCTTGGAGGGATCCATAACCAACCCACGCTTAGAGATCAGATACCCCAAAAACTGAATTTATATCGTCTAAATAGACCACCATAAATCGGCCCAAATAATCACAAAATATATCGTTTACAAAATCTTGGAAGACCGCGGGAGCATTGCACAGACCAAAAGGCATAACCAAGTAGTCGTAGTGCCCATCTTTTACATTAAAGGCTGTCTTCCATTCATCTCCCTGGTGTATGCAAAGAGGTTATACGCCCCTCTAAGATCAAGTTTAGAAAAAACCTGTGCCCCAGATACTTGGTTAAAGAGATCGTCAAAGGCAACGGATATCTATTCTTTACCGTGATCTTGTTTAGTCCCCGGTAATCAATACAGGGACGTAAACCACTGTCCTTCTTTTCGACAAAGAAAAACCCTGCGCCAGCAGGGGAGGTAGATGGACGGATGAATCCATCCATGGTACCTGGTAGGAGATTGATGGGACAATCGTAGGCCCTATGTGGAGGAAGGGAGTCAGCGGATTTTTCGGAGAAAACATCCGCCCAATCTGCATAGGCTGGCGGTAAGCTCTCAAGAGAGACATGAGTCGATCTTAGGAAGGTACAAAAACAGTGATCCAAACAAAATGGACTCCATTTAACCAAGTCCCCCAGATACCCAATTTACAACCGGGTTGTGGGCATTTAACCATGGAAATCCTAGTACTATAGGAGAAACAGGACTCTCTAAGATAAAAAATTCTAGCTTCTCAGAATGGGAGGAACCCACCACTAAATTCAGAAAAGTGGTTTTATAGGAAACCAATCCCCCCACAATTGGTTAGATATCGACAGCCAGGACCCGAAGGGAATTTTCTAAGGGGATCAAAGGGATATTTAAAGTGGATGCAAGCCGCCCCACTATCAATGAAGGCAGTGCAATTAATGAAGGTGGACATCCTGGACGGTCCCCAAGAGACCATAGCGGGTAAAAGCAATCTGTTTTTATGAGAGAGTGGTACCTGATCGCCTAGATGAGTTCCCTCAACCGGATCTAGGCGCTGTAGTTTCCCTGCGAGCCTTGTTAGGGCAATTCTTGGCAAAATGACCAGGGTTTCCGCAGTACAGGCAAAGCCCTTGCGATCTGCGTCTATTCTTTTCCGCCTGGGAGAGGTGAGTCGCGCCAAGTTGCATGGGCTCTTCAGGTGCCAAAGAAGACGAGGCAGTGGGTCCCCTAGGGCTGAATTCTTGACGAGGAGGACCCCCTTTTTCTACACGTCTCTCCCTGAGCCGTCTATCCACTCTGATGGGCAGGTGTATGTATTCATCAAGGCTCTTGGGCTGCGGAAAATTAACTAGGGTATCTTTGATGCTTTTTGAGAGCCCGATTCTGAACTGGCTGCACAGGGCTGGATTGTTCCATTGAGAGTCGATGGCCCATCAACGGAACTCAGCGCTATATTCTTCGGCCGACCGTTCTCTTTGTTTTAAACTCTGTAACTTAGAGTCTGCCGTAGAAGCCCGGTCCGGGTCAGCATACAGGACCTCCATGGCGGCAAAGAAGGCGGAGGCTGACTGTAAGGCCTCATTGGTAGGTGCCAGACCAAAGGCCCAGAACTGTGGGTCACCTTGAAGTAGCGAAATGACTAGGCCCACTCGTTGTGTCTCAGACCCAGAGGAGTTGGGCCGCAGGCGGAAGTAAAGCTCACACGAATTCTTGAAGTTTGAAAACTTCGAACGTTCCCCCAAAAAAAATTTCTGGAAGGGGAACCTTCGGCTCGACAGAGGAAACAGGTGCCCGTGGTGCAGGTAGTTAGCAACTTTCCTGCGTTGCCACTCGTTGGGCTAGTTGATTGATGGCGGTGGCCATAGCCTGCACCTGTTGCACTAGTTCTTCCATTTTTTTGTGGCCCGTGATAATGTCAGGTCCCGTGGGACACCCGCCTTCTAAGTAAGTCCGCAACCCCCAATCTCCGCTGCTAGCTTCACTTATAGTCAAGCCCTCATCTGCCGGGACGCTTTATACGCCCCAGTGAAGGTTGGACCTACTGGTCCACCTTAAATGTAAGGGCTCATTGGCCCACCTTAAACCAGCCTCCGCGCACACGCGCGTCAGTGAGGAGGCGAGGGGGCGTGTCTGCTCGCTCGGACGGAAGCAGACAGGCGCCGGAGCCCGCGCTGCCTGCAGACGCCGCGGGACCGGCGGACAGGTGAGTTGTTCGTGACACTGACAAGTGCATGGATCAGCTGGTCTGTCATGCCTTCACCTTTGCTGGTGCCTTGTTTCGGCCTGTGTGTGCCGCGGCTATTGTATCCCTGGCCATCAGAAAGAAGGTGAGACGCCTTGTGTATAGCGCTAAGACTCGCAAGCAGGCGGAGGATTTTAAAGACCTCAGGCCTTGAGTGGACTTCATTGCCTTTGTTGTCTCTGCCATGGACGATGGTGTCCGACTTGGTGCCAGGATTTCGGCCCTGCTTGTTGCACTTCGCCACTCGCTCTGGTTGCGGCAATGGTCAGCTGATGCCGCGGCCAAAAAGTCGCTTGCTAGTATCCCCTTCGTGGTGCACAGCTTGTTCAGGGAGCGTCTGGACCTCCTGGTCAAGGATGGTAGACTCCGTCAGAGACGGAGGCCTGCTCGGCCCTTTCGGGGCTCATCTGCCTATCGCTCCTTTTGAGGAGGAAGAGGCTCTTCATTTTGCAGGTGGCCACAGAGATACCTGGGGTAGAGGTATTCCAGCGGCCGACCCAATCCCGCTTGGGAAGCCAAGTCCAAGCCCCCTGCCAAGTCCCCTCAGGCATGAGAAGGCGCCCTCACCCATCCGGGTGGGGGGACGGCTTCTGCTATTTGCTCATATCTGGAGACAGTGCGTCTCGGATCGGTGGATTCAGGAGATGGTGTCCTCCAGTTACAAAATAGAGCTGGCAGTCAGGCCGCCCTCAAGATTTCTTCAGTCTCGGATATCCCAGAACCCATTAAAGGCACAGGGCCTGAGAATGGCCATGCAACACCTCCTGCGGTTAGGTGTGATTTGTCCTGTACCTCGTCAGGAACAGGGTCAAGGCTTCTACTCCAATCTGTTCACAGTTCCCAAGAAGGACGGACCTGAAGGGTCTCAACAGGTTTGTCAGATTCAGACATTTCGGCATGGAAACCTTATGGTCCGCGGTGAGCTCGCTTCGGCCCGGCGACTTCATGACCACGGTGCACTATGTAAACAGACAAAAGTTGATACGCACAGCCCAGCAATGTGAACTATGGGGGTGCTGGACCCATCCGTGCCTGTCTAAAGCAACCACGGTGGACATCAGGGATGCTTATCTGCACATCCCGATATTCCAGGGGCATCAGAGGTTTCTGAGGTTTGCTCTGGAGGATCTGCATTACCAGTTTGTGGCACTGCCATTCGGAATATCCTCAGCCCCCCGTGTTTTCACCAAGGTGCTGGTGGGCATCATGGCTATCTTGAGGAATCGGGGCATTCGTGTGTTGTCCTGTCCTCAGCAGTCCGAGAGCAACACCCAGACAGTGTTATCCACTCTCGAGGATTTCGGCTGGGTAGTCAATTACCCAAAGTCTTCTATCACTCCCTCAACAGTGAGGTCCTTCCTGGGCATGATGTTAGACACCTCTCAGGTCAAGGTATTCCTGCCACAGCAGAAGGTGTTGGGCCTTCAGACGCAGGTGCAGGCCTTGCTGTCTTGTCAGCGGCCATCGATCCTTCTGGGTATGAGACTGGTGGGCCTAATGGTGTCATGCTTCGATGCCGTGCCCTTCGCCCAATTTCACGAGACCTCTTCAGTTGAACCTGTTGACCGGCTGGGGACCGGATACAGGAGTCGCTGGAACAGGAATTTTCACTGTCCCCCCTGGCCAGGCTGTCCCTCTTGTGGTGGCTGGACTCCAGGAACCTATTGGTGGGCAAGTCCTTTCTGACTGCCCGGTGGGAGATAGTTACCACGGATGCCAGTCTGACCGGCTGGGGCGGCGTTTGGCAGACGCAGAAGATCCAGGGTCAGTGGGGTCTGCAGGAGAACCGCTTACCCATAAATCTCCTGGAGCTGAGAGCTATCCGGTTTGCCACCAGCCAAGTCCACTATCAGTAAGTGGATCAGACAGGCTGTGGTGCAAGCATATTCTGCCAAGGGGAAGGAACCCTTTTCGTATTACAGCTCATTCTACTAGAGCTATTGGTGCCTCTTGGGGCTTTTCAGCACCAGGCATCGGTTGAACAGGTTTGTAAGGCTGCCACTTGGTCTTCTGTGCATACCTTTACCAAGTTTTACAAGGTTGATGTCAGGGCCTCAGCTGATGCTGTCTTTGGCCAAAAGGTGCTTCAGGCGGTAGTGAAATGAACTACATGCTGTTCCGCACTGGAGATCCCGCGCTAATGGACACTGCTTTTGGATGTCCCACATGTCATCACTTCTGGGACGACCTGGACTGGATATAGGGAAAAATACAATTCTGTGAAACTCACCTGTAGAATTGTTTTTGAGTATATCCAGTCCAGGTCGTCCCACCCCGTCCTTTGTTCATTATCTCTGTTTTCCTGTTATGGTGATCATCATTTGTATTCTTGGACTTGTTGTCCTTAAAGTTCTTTGTTGGAGAGAGTACATACTGAAGCTATGTGAAGTAACATGGCTTCTCTTGGCCTCCCAGCCTGTCTCTTCTTACTGCTTTTTAACCACTGGGAATTGATAGAGAGACACCTGCTTTTATAGGGGGCCGGGAGGAGCGACAGCTTTTGATCTTGCAGTTGAGCGCCCCCTGGGGGCGGAATACCCACATGTCATCACTCTGGGACGACCTGGACTGGATATACTCAAAAACAATTCTACAGGTGAGTTTCACAGAATTGTATTAACCGGTTGTTGAATCAGCCCCAAGGTACACATGGGAAGTAAATGGCAGTTTTCTCTCTCAAAAAAAGGAGTGAGTTTTCTCACCTGGATTTGAATCAACCCTATAGTCACGGCAGATGGCTGTCATTGACTGGGAGCCTGTAGGAACGAGAGAGAGGTGAGTGAATAGTGGCTTTCTGGGGGTATTCACATAGTCGAATCCAGATACCCCGGGGGAAGGCCAGAATCTTTTAGACTCCAGGGAGGTCGCTGGTGGGTTTTGTTCATCAGAATGAAAAAAGGATGATTAGGATAATAATAATAATGATTATATATATATATATATATATATATATATATATATATATACACACACACACACACACTGATTATAGTTTGATCAGGATGAAAAAAGGATGATCATCAGGATAATAATAATAATGATTTTATATATATATATATATATATATATATATATATATATATTAGAACAAGAAACCTGGAATTTAAAAGATTCAACCCATCTATGGAGTGTGTTCAGACTAGAAATAAATAAAAGATTCCAGAGATGGCTGCCGTTCCCCATTGAAGGCAATTAGACTTCTTTGTTAAAGGATGCAAACCTGACAAATGGCTCTGATTGCACAAGCGCTGTTGAACCGAGGACAGGTGAGTGTTTCCGGGTGTTCTGGGGGGTTTCACACAGCGTGGCACCCAATTCGGGATGCCCCAGGGAAAGTAAAAAGCCTGGGTTTTGTTCCACTTTAATTTTATGAGATATTTTATGGAAAGACAAGCACAAGATGTTGCAAAGATTGAACTTTAAATTGATACAAATTTCGCTTACGTCCAAAAAATTAAGCCAGCAATGCCAAGGTATTATGGGCCCGCCCCTGTAGTGCTGACTTTGTTGTCCTGTTTAAACTGCATGTAAATATTATTTTGCACAGAATCTAATGGTGCTACATAAATCTATAGTAATGATTTGTGGCCGGACATTGTATTTAATAAAAAATCGTATGCACTGAAGCTAAACCTGTCATGCGTAAAAAAACATTTCTGCATTTTACCATAAAGCCGCCCCAAATGTCCCTGATTTGGAGGGACTGGCCCTCTTTTGAGTCCATGTCCCCCTGTTGTTCTCACATGTCCCTCTTTGAGGTGTAACATGCATCAATAAATTATTCATTGGCCTATTTAAAGTGTTTATTTTGTTGTAACTGTTACATCCTGTCTCCTATCCATCCCTCAATGAGGGGGCGTGGCTTCATTTACCAATTGGACATAAAACTGTCACCCCTCCCCTCGGAATAATACTAATAAAACATTATTAGCCCCTCCTCAGGCTCCAGCCTGACACACAGGAGACCCTTTTTTCCTCTGGACTATTACAACATGGCCACCACTCCTTTGCTTATACACCCTCCCCCAAAAACATGGGTGCTGCAAGTCCCTTTTTTTTTTTTTTATCTCATCTATTGTATGTTTATAAAAAGAAACAATAATTCAACCTCCTCAGCAGCGACTCTAATCTCTAGTCTACAACAAAATGGCCGCCTTCTGTAGTGAGGACATCAATGCAAATCTGTTTTACATACTGACGTTTTATGTTTAGGTTTTAAGTTTTTAACATACAACACAACACTTGTTGTATTGTCTCTTAATTCTTTGATGCAGCCATTTTGTTGTAGTGTGTAGCAGCTGTAGGAGGGACCAAAGCAGCCATTTTGTTGTAGAGTGTAGTAGCAAGAGGAAATGCGAATCTGCCATTTTGTTGTAGAGTATAGAAGCAATAGGCGGTGTCATAGCAGCCATTTTGTTGTAGAGTGTAGTAGCAATAGAAAATGCCAAAGCAGCCATTTTGTTGTAGCGTATAGTACCAATAGGAGGTGCCAAAGAAGCCATTTTGTTGTGGTCTACAAGAAAATTGTAATGCTTATGAAGAGTGTAGGTCCCACAATTCATTGCCCTATAGATTGTGAATTTACTTCTATAGGCTTGTCCCCCAGATCAGGTAATTCTAATATCTGTTATTAGTTAATTATTAGTTATCTTCTGAGGTCTCAGCTGGAGCCCATCACTGATTTATAGAGAATGGAGGAGGACAGCGAGAAGGTGACCAGGAGGATCCTCGATCTCACCCTGGAGATCATCTGCCTGCTGACCGGAGAGGTGAGGGGGGTTCTGGGAAGTCACATGACATGGCTCTCTTTTCTGTTATTAACACTAACATGAGTCTCTTCACATGGTGGCTTATGACATGACAGGTCACATGACATGGCTCTCTTCTCTGTTATAAACACTAACATGAGTCTCTTCACATGGTGAGTTGAGGCAGGAAATGGCAGGTCACATGACATGACTCTCTTCTATGTTATAAACACTAGCTTGAGTCTCTTCACATGGTGTCTTGCAACATGACATGACAGGTCACATGACATGGCTCTCTTCTCTGTTATAAACACTAACATGAGTCTCTTCACATGGTGGCTTGCAGCAGGAAATGACAGGTCACATGACATGGCTCTCTTCTATGTTATAAACACTAACATGAGTCTCTTCACATGGTGGCTTGCGGCAGGAAATGGCAGGTCACATGACATGGCTCTCTTCTATGTTATAAACACTAGCATGAGTCTCTTCACATTGTGGCTTATGACATGACAGGTCAAATGACATGGCTCTCTTCTCTTACACATGACACAGTAACATGAGTCCCTTCACATGGTGGCTTGCGACAGGAAATGACAGGTTCACATGACATGGCTCTCATTTTCCGCTTATTTTAAAAATCCTCAGGATTATACGGTGGTGAAGAAGATATCAGGCGAGCATCTTATGTCAGGAGGAAATGGCAGCATCATGGAAATTCCACCTGCCTCCCTTGCTAGAAGCAATGAGGAAAAGATACTGAAAGCCACCAACAAGATCACCGAGCTGCTGACGGGGGAGGTGAGTGGCGCCATTGATTCTGGGACATTATCCAGTAACTATGATGTGTGTTTCTGTCATGTTGATGACATCATTGCGTGTGCCAGGTGTAAATAATGGGCATTTATGGAAAATCAATATTGCTAAAAATGTTGCATATATAAATATAGGAATATACAGCAAAATAGTTCAGGGCATGACACCAGTGGGAAGTTGTTTACAATCAGGCATAGGTTGCCGGGCTTGAATTGTATTCAAAGTAGATAGTATCAGCATCCTGAGACAATAAAGCAATAAGATCCAAACAAAGCAGCAGGTGGTGACAAGGTAGAAAAGCCAGATTAGGAGAAGATAAAATGTACGACTAGGGTCATAAAAGATCAAAGAGAAGGGAGACCAGAGATCAAAGTTTTTCTGTGTATAACTGGGGGGAGCATTAGGTGGCAGGGGGGAGAGGAAGGAGAGAAAGGAGGAATGAAGGCTGCCAGCTGCATGGTCTGCTTGTAGGTGTCCGTTTCAGGAGGGTAATGCTCTTAATGTTGCCTTAATCCCTGTATATATGTATGCCAATCATTTAACTAAGATTGTGTGTTGTATTTTGTTGTCAGGTTGCATTGTTATTTTACCTACAATATATCTCTTTATTTACCATTTGTCTTAGTGTCCTTCGCATATACCGGAAGTCAAAAGAACCTACAGTCTTATGCCTGTATCCATTGTGTTAACATTGGCCAGATATTAATAATATTTGTTTGCCTATTTTAGTCGAGCCGGGCAGGATAAATATACATATATATTATATTTTAGTATATATATATATTTTAGTTATTAGTTTTAGTTATTACATAAATTGGACGAGCCATTCAGGAGTATTCATTTGTTTACACAGGTTCCTATCCGGTGTCAGGACGTTGCTGTCTATTTCTCCATGGAGGAGGTGGACTATCTAGGAGAACACTGTGACCTGTACGAGGCGGCCATGATGGAGGATCAGCCTGGTAAGGAGAGACAAAAGTATGGAGGATCCCCCTCTGATATAAGGAGCTAGGTGCATTGTATTCGGTCAGTGTTTGTGTTTCCTACAGATGGATCCAGGAAGGTGAGGTGGCCCCGCCCACTTCATTCCCAGGGCTCCGCCCAGGAGGAGCACAGAGCACCACAGGAAGATGAGGTAGATATGATTTGTGAATGATATAAAACTGTGCTATTTGATCCTGTGATACGTTGGACTGATTATATGTATTTGCTCATCAAGGATGAAGATGTCATCTTCATTAAAGTTGACCATGTAGACCACAAAGATGCATCTGTGAAAGGGGAGGAGCCATGTGCAGAGGAGGAAATCTCACCGCATATCAGCCTAGGTGAGGAATAAACACAGTATACAGTATGAGGCCATCATGGCCACCACCAACATTACACCATGTGACACAAAGGCTCAGGAGCCATCAGCCTCTATTATACTCCTGCTATCCTACACCATGTGACACAAAGGCTCAGGAGCCATCAGCCTCTATTAGACTCCTGCTATCCTGCTCACTACACCATGTGACACAAAGGCTCAGGAGCCATCAGCCTCTATTAGACTCCTGCTATCCTGCTCACTACACCATGCGACACAAAGGCTCAGGAGCCATCAGCCTCTATTAGACTCCTGCTATCCTGCTCACTACACCATGTGACACAAAGGCTCAGGAGCCATCAGCCTCTATTATACTCCTGCTCACTACATCATGTGACACAAAGGCTCAGGGGCCATCAGCCTCTATTAGACTCCTGCTATCCTGCTCACTACACCATGTGACACAAAGGCTCAGGAGCCATCAGCCTCTATTATACTCCTGCTCACTACACCATGTGACACAAAGGCTCAGGAGCCATCAGCCTCTATTATACTCCTGCTCACTACACCATGTGACACAAAGGCTCAGGAGCCATCAGCCTCTATTATACTCCTGCTCACTACACCATGTGACACAAAGGCTCAGGAGCCATCAGCCTCTATTATACTCCTGCTCACTACACCATGTGACACAAAGGCTCAGGAGACATCAGCCTCTATTAGACTCCTGCTCACTACACCATGTGACACAAAGGCTCAGGAGCCATCAGCCTCTATTATACTCCTGCTATCCTGCTCACTACACCATGTGACACAAAGGCTCAGGAGCCATCAGCCTCTATTAGACTCCTGCTATCCTGCTCACTACACCATGTGACACAAAGGCTCAGGAGCCATCAGCCTCTATTAGACTCCTCCTATCCTGCTTACTACATCATGTGACACAGGCTCAGGAGCCATCAGCCTCTATTAGACTCCTGCTATCCTGCTCACTACACCATGTGACACAAAGGCTCAGGAGCCATCAGCCTCTATTAGACTCCTGCTATCCTGCTCACTACACCATGTGACACAAAGGCTCAGGAGCCATCAGCCTCTATTAGACCCCTGCTATCCTGCTCACTACACCATGTGACAAAAATGTACCTTTTACTAACTTCTGCTGTGTAGATTGTAGAAACAAAATGGCTACTCATGCATGTGCAGGCCGCCTGCAAACAGGAAGTGCTGCTGGGCTTCCTGTTACTGTGCATTGTCAGTTGAATCCAGGCAGCAGCATGGCTGAGAGGCTGTGAGAGGAAGCTCCAATATGGCCGCTAACTTTCTTTTCCAGCTGTGCCAGGCTGCTGGTCGGTAGGATTAGGTTCCATAAATGTGACCATTTCCTATTTCCCACAGACGGCCGATACATCTGGAAGAATTTAAGGAAGAACCCCTCGCCTCCTGCAAATTGCAAACGAGACAATCACCATATCGCGACTAGGCCCCTCCAACAAATTTCAATGAGATCAAATTGCCGCAGTGCAAGTCCATCACCTGATCCCATTACCCACAGGGGAGCGTTTTCTCTCCATTTACCGACTGTCCGCAGTCCGACAGAGAATAACGAAGGTGACGCCCTCCATTGTTTGGACTCCGACGATGGTTTCACGAAGAAACCACCACCTATCGCACGTCATACGCCCCTGCCGGACATGAAGCTTCACACCTGCGCTCAGTGTGGCAAATGTTTTCCCTGGAGAGCTTTCCTCATCAGGCACCTGAGGACTCACACGGGAGAGAAGCCGTTCACCTGCTCGGAATGCGGAAGGAGCTTTTCCCAGAAGTCCGCCCTCGTCCGCCACGAAAGACTTCACACGGGAGAGAAGCCGTACCGCTGCTGGGAATGCGGAAAGCGTTTTGGCGACCACTCGAACCTCGCGGCCCACGAAAGGAGCCACGCGTCGCACAAGCTTCTGTCCTGCCCCGAGTGCGGGGAATGCTTCGACCAGAGGGAACAGTTGCTCTCGCATAAGAAATCTCACACGTCCGTGGGGCCGTACTTCTGTTGCGTCTGCGGGAAGTGTTTCTCTTACAAGTCGCTGCTGATTAGACACCAGAGATCACATTCGGGAGAGAAACCGTTCGCCTGTCCCGAGTGCGGGAAGTGTTTCGCCTGGAGGTCAGCTCTTACGAGACACGAGAAGATTCACGCGACCTAACCGACGCTACGGACCTAAAAAAAATAACAATTACCCTCAGGACTCCCCAATTTCTCTGGTTAAAGCCAAATATTTACGTGCCAACATTGTTTCCATTACTATTGTCCATTAGGAGACATATGTAACCCAGCAGTTATCAAAAGATTTTGTCCTTTGATAATAAATCGTCATCATAATAAATTCACGAACATTTGGAAGAGTGTAGAAAATATTCCTTCTTTCCTTGGAATCATCTTCCAGTAACACAGGCAGATTAAAGTGGACCAAAACCAAAAACCACCACGATCGGCCTGGGAATCGAAAGGATTCCCGAGCCAAGCAATTCCATCCAAAATCGGGATGCCCCCCAGGTCGCCGGCAACTTTTACCTTACTTCCTGGTCCAACAGCGCATGCGTGGGCAGCATCCCTGCCCTAACCAGCTATTTGTGAATGGCCAGCGCAGGCACGCTCCCTGTTAGAGGGAAGTGGGGGATGCAGCCGCCAGTGCGCTCGGAGCCGCTCTGCTAAGACGTGGCTCAGACGTGCATAGCTCAGCGGCTCTGAGTGCGCCGATTAGACAAGCGGCCGTGCATGCACCGTAGGATCAGGATGAGGCGAGTTTCCTCAGGCGATCTGGGGGGGGTTTCACATAGGGAAAGGACCAAAACCCAGGATAGTCAAAATCCTGGGTTTTGGTCCAGTTTAACTTCGGCGATCTGGGGGGGGTTTCACACAGTGGGTCACCCCCGATCGGGATGTCCCGGGGGGAAAGGACCAAAACCCAGGATAGTCAAAATCCTGGGTTTTGGTCCACTTTAAGTGTGGTGGTGGAGGCCTCTGGGCAAAAAATCTGGCTGAGGCCCCAGATACAGTATTTTTTTCCTTTAAAATAATAGTCCAGCCAAGTAACTGATTGGTGGTTGTCTGGCGCCCATCTACTAACTGGAACGTCAGATTGAGTCCCCTGTGCCCCCCTTGTGCGGGTGCGTGCTGCTCGGGAACTCTTGCTTTGCCATTCTGGGTGTGGGGGGGGGGTGTAGTCGCCCGGCTGGTTCCCTGCATTGAGCTGCCAGCGGCTGTGCTTGGTGGCTTATGTGCAGTGACAGCTCCGCATGCACCCATCACTGTAGCGTTGCTGGCGGCGGCTTTGCTGCTCTAGACTCTCTGTCCTGCCCTGAGGTGGCTTTGGCTGCAGGTTTGCAAAAAACAAAAAAAAGGCTCCACTGCCGCCGATAGCTTTGATGCTGGCCCTGCAGCCCATCAGACCAAAGCCTGGTAAGCCTCCTGGACCACCCCTCTCATAATCCGTCCCTGAGCACGGGTACTGGTGGGGGAGCAGTTGGAGAGGCTTCCAATAGTTGGGTGGGCACTGATGACAGCATATTGCTCATGGGATTGGGTCCCATTGTTGGGGTTTGGGTGCTGATTAGAGCTGAGCGAACTGATTCTTATGAATAGGAATTTGCTCCGAATTTCGCGGAAAACTCGATTCTGCACGAATCTGAATTTTTTTCCCTGAAATTCTTTAAAAATAAAACCTCACTGCCACTTACCTGCATGCCGGCTCCCCGTCGCTCCAGTACCACGGTAGGCGGGGGTTCTTGGTAGCGCCAGAAGCTGACTCACATGTCGGCTTCCCCTACTCCCTTCCTGCTATACAGGAGCGCGTGCTCACCTCTGCACATTCTGGCCATCACAACAGTAGGGGTCACCTGCATAAGCCAGCTTCTGGCACTGAGAGCGCCCATCGCCAGCACGGGTGCAGGTAAGTGACACTCACCTCCTCACGATTCTCAGCATAGTCGCTGGCGGAGGACAATTATTGTCAGGCCAGAGACTTCTCCTAAAGGAACTCTCAGCCAGGGGGGAGCAGGTTCAGATTCAGGTTCAGAGCACCAAAATGCACAGCCACCAAAGCAAACAAAATCCTGCTGCACCAGGTGAAGGGCGGATCCACTTAAATAGGCCTCACACCAGGTGCAGCAGCAGAGTGGGAGAGCTGACACTTGCTGGTGGCTGAAGGAACTGCAGGCAGGGTGATAAATAACGCCAGCTACCAGTCGGGCATCAGCCGAACCCAAGCATCTTACACATATGTACACATACCTCTTGTCTAGCACTGGGCTTCCACCACCTCACTCCCTGGACCACTAGGAGGGGCTACCTGCAGCAGGGAGCGAGCGCTGGTAGGGCAGAGGATCTGTGTCCTGCGCAGTTGCAGAGAAGGGAGTGGCTGGGGGACACCCGCATCAGAGGATAGCGAGGGAGGAGGGGAGGTTTCTTTCTTTCTTTGAGTGATTCGTTAGAAATTAGATTCAAACAAACCCAAATTTATTGTAGAAATTTGGCAAATTGTCCGAATTGAATTAACCAGTTAGCTCATCTCTGGACATGTTTGTGATATCGTATTCACTCATTTACATTGGGTGCTAATTGTAGAACAAAACAAGGAGAATGTTTTGTGTGTCCCTCCCCTTATTTGTTACAGGAGAACTATCACAAAAAGATGGCCCAATAATAAAAATCCATCTAAATATGCTGGATGGGAGGAGGAGGGGTCACTTATACGCCCGAAATCAAGAGATATCCAACCAGACTTGTTTCTTTTATTTTAATAGAAGGAAGAGGAAATCAGGGGTGACAGGTTCTGTCCATGGGAATGGTATACATAAGGTAGGTCGGGACAAGTGTAGCCTTCATGTCAAACAGCCCACTTCCTCTAGTGATGGGTACCCCACCCACTTTAGATGTGGCTTACCAAGCCCACTTGTGCAACATTCTAGTGCATAATTAGTGCCATGCCCACCCCACATACATTCGGTTTGCCTTATGGTGATGTGTTTCGGGCAGGAATGGGACACAGCCAGTTCTAACAAACCGGGTGTTGAAATTGTAGCCCTAAAACCAGATCTTCACCTGCGGCTAATTGCAGAGTAGCTAAGGTAAGGTGTACTAAATATTTTGTATTGGTATTTCTTACACAAATAAGTAGAATAAGTAGGTACCAATAGAATTGCTTCTACTGATTTTTTTTTATCACTAAATCACTATTTGTGATTTCCTATCTGGACATTTGGAAGATTACATCCTTATCAGAATCACTGTTGTTGATGTTCTAGTCCAAGATGAGCTACTTCGTAGGTTTATCCGGGGCCGCCATCAGGAATTTTTAGGCTCTGTACAACAATGTAGCGCACATATACCTGAGGGGTTTAGCTACTCAGGCGTGTGGGGAGTGGGTTCTTTGTTATGGGCTTGGGGGACCTCCCAATGTGGCTCTATATCCTCCAATGAGAACAACTTCATGAAAAGGGCACTTACTTTATTAGCAGGACTTCAGGTACACTTGAATGTTCACAGCAGGTCATAAAGCATAATCCAACACGTGTTCCATTAGCAGTTTCCATAGAACAACATTATATCCAGGTGGTGATCACACTTTCCGGTCCTGTAGCAGGATACTGAGGCCTTAGCTTCCTCCGTCAGCACCTTGGGCTAAAAGTTTCACCTTTCCTGTAGTCAATTGTTAGGTATGAATGTGGCTCCATTGCTCTCTCCGGCTCCCACTAGACCCTGCTTTCCACCAGCCACAACAATAATATCTGGTCCACCCTAATAAACGATGTGTGATGGCTTGGCCCCTAGTTTAAAAAAGGCATCTGGGCAACCGGGCTCACCTCAATGTTCAGAACATATAGTACACGGAAACAAACAAGGGGCCAAGACATCACATTTTAGGTTATGGGGGATACAAACACAATGTAAGCTGTATAGAATCTGGGCACCTCTCTGTAGCCCAGATGTGAAAACGGGGCCCTCAGTTTTAACTAGGCCCCAGTATTTAGATTATATAGTAAACTGAAGTTCAAAGAAGTGACCTGGCCATCATATAATAGGTTATGGAGGCCCAGACACAAATTTAGGCCATATAGAATCTGCCCCCAGAAACTAAATGTGATTGCTAGGACCCCAGTTTAAATTGTGCCAAAAGGCAAACCACCCTAGGGGCCCAACCATTATATATAGGTTACAAGGGGGGGTAGACGTCCTCATTCATCATCAGAAGTGTCAGTAATAGTGTGGCAGCCGGGAGGTCTCAGATCAGGGCCCCATACTGGAGTCTTGGATGTCATGCGCTACTGACAATTTTACATCCTGTTCCCTTGATCTTTTTCCTAGGTCCTTGTTCTATGTCTATGTTCTATGTCTACTACTCCTCCTATATGTTGAGTCATGTTCCTGCGGTCACTTATTGGCCTTTGTTTTTGCCTTTTGTCCATGTTTTTGCTGCACATTCCATGACAAGGGTAGATGAGGGTCTCTGAATTTCTCGTTGGAGTTACATTCCCTCTGCTCTTTTTATTCAGTGACCCTTGTTCCCTCCTCCTCGGCTTCCCACAAATTAGAGTATCTTGATAGATGTGACCTGGGGGTACTTTGCAGCCGAGCCCAGAGTCCTACAGGGCAGATAAGTAACCTTTAATTGTCAGGCTTGCCCCCAGCAGAGGTGAGATACCCCAGAACAAGGGGGTGCTCCATAGCTGCAGGTTTGTAAAGTTCTGGACATTATTTTCTATGAGCCAAAATGCCACTGTTGTAGATTACTTTTCTTTAACTTAAAAGTCAAAGTATAGTCAATCAAAACACCCCACATCCACAAAAACACGTGGGAAAATGATCTGCTGCAAGGAAGTAATGGGCATTAGTGGACTAGAAGTAAGAAGCCGATCTTATGAACAGAGGGTTTCAGGTTTGATTCCAAACCAGGACATGAGAAGTGCTCTTGAGTAAGGCACCTAACTCCCCAACTGTTCCGGGTGCCATGGTTAGGGCAGCCCACCGCTCTAGGCATATGTAAATGCGTAAGATAAAGTCCTGTGTATGCACAAGCATACAATGGCCATATCCCCCCCCCCCCCCCCCCCCCCAAAAAAAAAAAAAAATGTTCTTAGAAGGAAGGTTTGAGTGGTTTGGATTTGTGCTTCAAATGAAAAGTCCACCTTAAAACAGACCTTCAGTATGATTTATTGAAAAGCCCAAAGCCTTAAAAAACTATTCCCCAGCATCTAAAATTAATATATATTAAGTTTTTAGTCACTTTTTATCCTTTCCCCCACTGGGCTGCAACTCTGTTAAAGACTTTAGGATATGGGCGCCGCCATCTTGACTCAGAAGCATGACACTGACTGAGGAGAGGAGGGGGAGATAACGTACAGGGGGGCGGGTTATAGCTGTGCTTTGCTCAGACAGAGCAGAGCTGGGGTCAGGAAAATCCCAGAATGCAGATCAGCACAGTCAGAAGGCACTTCTTGTTTGTAGGCTGCCTGATGTTCCATGAGCCACCATCTTGGATGTTTAAAGGCTCATAACATGCAGTAGATGCAGGTAGGATGATTTTTAATGTGAGCAATCTGTATGTACAGGGTGGGGGAAACATATAAGATAGGCTCTTATTCAGAGTAAAGGACCGCTTTAAAGTCAAGTGGGAACATGCAATGCAGCTTGAAATGAAGGTAAGTGAGCATGCATTTCTTAGACGTTTCTATATGCTCTACCATTGTCATAAGTAAAATATTTGCAAGAATATGCAAGGTCTTCTCCAGTTTTGAACCTGTCCATTCATGGCCTTTTCTGCTCGTGCCACCTCTGCTTAACTGCAGGTAATCTCTTGTGTATATCTGTGGATTGAGAATTCAGTTAGTCTAGCCTGGATTAGTGTTAGCACTCTATGCTCCTAGTCTTCCAGCTGCTGTTTTTCCTTTATGGGACTTTTCTAGTCTGTGCTCCATGCTCCTAGTACCAATCAGTGGTCCATATACTGTACATATGCTGACAGTTTCTTGTCTGTGTTCCTGCTTATTGTTCATTATTTATGCTCTGTGCCCCTGGTTTATATTCTAGCTACCCTTTTTCTGGTTTGGGACATTCATACCAAATTCCTAATACTTGTATCTGGTACCAGATGCATGTTGTTGCTGCTCTTTCGACGTCAGTATTTCTGATACTAACCCATTCTCCTGGTGCCTTCTCCTGGTTTTGCTACACAAGAGTGTGCTTTGTGCTCCTTGGTCTAGATTCTTACCCATGTTTTTTCCTCTGTGTTATGTGTGTCGGCTACCTGCCCCATGTACCTGTTTCCTGTTGTTGGTTTACGTGCAAGTTGAAGATTTTTGGCCATGCTCAAAGTACGTGCTATAGGTCCATGTTTCTGCTGCCAGTTCCTGGTCTGTGTTCCTGCTACCCATTTCTGGTCTTGGCTACTGCCACTTGCTCCGGTGTATCTGCTGCCTATTCTTGGTATGTGTCCCTGTTACTTGTTGCTACTCCATGCTCCTGGTACATGTTTCTGGCCTGGGTTCTTGCTGTCTGTTACTAATCCATGCCCCTGGTATCTGTTTCTGGTTCTAGCTGTACATTACTAGTGTGTGATCTGTGCTCCTGGAAGTTGTTCCTAGTCCAGATACCCCAGTATTTTTTTCCTGGTCCGTGCTCTGTGCACTAACTAGTACAAGCTTCCAAAACACGTTCTTGGTCTGTGTTGTTACTGTTATGAATTCATGGTCCTGGTACCTGTTTTTGATGTGTTTTCTGCTACCAATACTAATGTGTGATCTGTGCTCGTAGGACTTGCTCTTGATTCATACTTTAGATCTTGCTATTAGCTTCTGGAAGCTGCTCTATGTACCTGTTGCCTGTTCCTGCTATCCATTGCAGTCTGTGCTCTGGTCATTCCACTACCCGCTCCTGGGGTCTACCTCTGCTATCCAATACTGGCCTGCGTTTCTGCTACATGTTCCCAATAAATGCTCAGTACTCAATTTACTTTTAAAGTAGCTTACTATTATGAATTCTTGCTTTTATTTTCCTGCCCTGGTATTGTGAGAGTAGAGTCTCACTTTAGTCCTTGATCCATTTTCCCTAGAAGTCTGCTGAATATTTGGTTTCTATGTTCTGCATTAACCTGGAGAAGTCAGAATATCTTGTTTCCACTGTCATGAACTGGAGGTGTAGACCCACTGGCCTTAGTCCCGGTATTGCTGAGGGTTAACAATACAGGTTGGACATGTCACAGCATATATAGGTGGTAGTACTTGGGTTCAGGATGCAGGAACAAGTACTGGAGTCCAGAATACTGGGCGTCAATCCAGATCCAGCTGAAGATGGATGGCTCAATGCCCAGTACAGAGATAGGTTGCAGTATGGTTGGATGGTACCTACTCGGCTAACTGAATGAAGAAAAGTTGGACTGCCAGACAGTCACAGCTGAAGAGCAGGTACAGCAGGTAATCTTGCATCGTATAGTTAAAGACTCAGTGTCAGCTGGGCAGGATCACAGGAATGACATGCCTGGGATCACATTAACTTGTCCGATATCACAGGAGCCCATGGAACAGAGAAGTTGCTCAGACTTGCAGCTTGTACATAGAATTGAAGTTTCAGGAGGTAATGCAAGGGAGGAGACCAAGGTATGTGCGCTCATTCAGAGCATCCCCAGTTCTCTATGATCTGCTAACGTTTGTGCAACCTGGCATATCTGCAAATGGGTTTTGCAGTCAAGGCTAGCTCTAAAACTGAAAAGTCACAAATTCATTGTCATGTGATGTAAGCCCCCCCAAAACCCTACCAACCTTATGTTTATGTTACAATATTACACTATATAGGTTTTTTAATAAATGATCTCATGTCACTTTCAGATTAGATCACTTTGGATTTACAAAGTGCATTGTGTTTTTCTGTGAATCTCCATTGGCCGAGGTTCTGTTTTGATCAGGAGCACAGTTGCCATCGCCCCCAGAATTCAATCACTTTGTAGTAATTTTACAAACAACGTGTGCCGCATTTTTCTGGGACTCTCCATTGGTCGAGGTTCACAGTGGTCATCGCCCCCCAAATTCAATCCCTTTGTATTCACTTTACAATCAACGTGTGGTGCATTTTTCTGTGAATCTCCATTGGCTGAGGTTTTCTTTTGATCTGGAGCAGTGGTCATCGCCCCTGGAATACAATTACGAAGTATTTACTTTGCAGTCAACGTGTGGTGCATTTTTCTGTGAATCTCCATTGGCTGAGGTTTTCTTTTGATCTGGAGCAGTGGTCATCGCCCCTGGAATACAATTACTTAGTATTTACTTTGCAGTCAACGTGTGCTGCATTTTTCTGGGATTCTCCATTGGCCGAGGTTCACAGTGGTCATCGCCCCTAGAATTCAATCTACTTTACAATCATCGTGTACTGCATTTTTCTGTGAATCTCCATTGGCTTAGGCTTTCTTTTGATCAGGAGCATCGTGGTCAGCATTTGGAATACAGTCACTTTGTATTAACTTTACAAACAACGTGTGCTGCATTTTTCTGTGAATCTCCATTGGCTGAGGTTTTCTTTTGATCAGGAGCACAGTGGTCATCACATAGGATTTAATCACTTTGTATTTACTTCACCAAATGCGTGTTTTTCTGTGAATCTCAAATGTCAGAGGTTCTCCTTTAGTCAGTGGTCATCAGTCAGAATCAAGTTAAACCCCAAACTGAAGAATAACTCCGACAATACCAGCTACTGACATGCTACCCATTACTGGTCCATGTTTCTTCTTTTTTCTAGTGAGTGCTTGCGTTTCTAGTATTTGTTCCTTTGCATTTGGTTACCCCCAGTGGGGGTGACCTGAAACTGGCAACCAATGGGTGGTCTTCATTAACCCTCACCCCCCAGGAAGGCAAGGTGGCTCTGGGGTTCTGCACTGCAGGGATTTCTAGCTTGTTCCTTGTTCTTCTGCATGCCCGCCTCTTCATCGGGGGCTGTGCGTTACCCTTTGATATGCCCCTGTTGGTACTAACTTCTGTTCTGTTGGCTTCATCTACTCTATCCCAGCATATCACTTTCCTGACCTTGGTCCAACCCCAAATAATGAATGATAGACCTTTTTTATGAACTTTAATGGCTTGATTATTTAAACTGACTGTCATGTGACCACTATCCTTGAGTAGAAAGGCTCAGAAAATAACACAAATAAAAGAACTTTCAAGACTACACTACAGCACCTGCGTAATTATTTTAAACCTCTAATAGGTGGTAGCTATTCTTTTGTTTATTGAAAAGGCGTGCTGAGAACACGGCCAAAAGAACATGGACAACACTTCCAACTAATAACTGTGATTATATTTATTAGCCGTTATTTACCAGCAGACACATACAATCCAGAATGTAGTTGCACAATCTTCTAAAGCAAACATTTAAGGAGGATTCTACCTATTCTATTTGGCGACAAATCTGCTAATTTCTCCTAGAACTGCCCTAGGGACAGGTTCCTGTGTTCTAGTAAGTCAAATAGCAACAGTGTTACTTTACTCAAAATCAAAGGACCGAGCCAAAGACAGTCAAAGTATCTTGAGTGTAAAAATTGTTCATTAGTATTACATTTTGAACTGCTTAATGCAACGACTGTTGAGCTTGATTGTGCAATACCAATAGCTGGCAGAAATTATGGACATTACAACTCCTCCTTGAGAACATTCTGTCGCGTGACGGCTCAATGTGACATCATAGATGATGCATACTGAAAGTAGTAGTACATGTCAGGGTATAAGGGAGGATACAGATAAAGGAAGGACGTACAATTTTTTAGGGTTTATGGGACAACTAAAAAGAACATCAAGCTTACAGTCTATTAGGGAGGATACAATCTTTAAAGCTATAAAAGGGAGGGTACAGAAAGATGAGTCCCAATAATCATGGATACAGGAGGTGGAGTTTACAATCTCTTAGGGTATAAGAGAGGAAACAGCAGAGGTTTCACTGCCCATTTTGTCCTAGGAGTCACCCACTGAAGAAAATGATCCTAGGCCTCCATAAAGAAACATCAGAAAGAAAATAAAAACTTTTCTTCACTCAAAAAAGTAATTTTTCTATTTTTCAGCTTTGGCAATGTCCCCTACATCTAGGCATGCCCAGGAAATCCTAGTAGCCACCTAAGCTTGTTAGGGGGTAGGTAAGTTCACTCAGCTGCCACATCCTGACTATCCGAACCATCTTGTTCCTCGTGGGAGCTTAGATGTGAGGCGAGATGGATCTTCTTTGAAAAACGCATTTCACATTTAGGACAAGAGAAGGGCTGATAGCCAAAGTGGGTCCGCAGGTGGCCAACCAGCGCAGATTTTTGGGGAAAATTTTTCCCACACTCGGAACATGAGAATGTCCGATCCATCGTGTGAAGTCTCAAGTGTTTAGACATAACAGATTTCTCCGCAAAGCCTTTTCCACATTCTGAACACTGAAACGGCCTCTCCCCCGTGTGACGTCTCTGGTGGACCACCAGGCTCGACGCCTGTGTGAAATACTTCCCGCAATCGGGACAAGCATACGGCGTCTCTTTTCCGTGAATTCTCCGGTGTCGTCTGAGTTGATACCTCCAAGAAAAACACCTTCCACATTCAGAACAGGAAAACGGCTTCTCTCCTGTGTGAGTCTTCTCGTGCTTATCTAGAACCGATTTGTTCCTGAAGCCCTTTCCACATTCAGAACATAAAAAGGGTTTCTCCTCTGTATGGATCCTCTGGTGGGTCACAAAAGCATCTTTGGAGGATAAATATTTTCCACATACGGTGCACAAATACGGCTTCTCAGGAGCATGAGATTTCTTATGTTTGGCTAGACCCGATTTGTGCCTGAAGCACTTTCCACATTCGGGACATATACAAGGCTTCTCCTCCGTGTGGATCTTCTGGTGGGTAATCAATGTTGCTATTGAGGACAAACACTTCCCACATTCCTGACATGTGAACGGATTCTCGGGACTGTGAATTAGCCGATGTTTTGCTAGAGAGGAAAAGTATTTGAATTCTTTCCCACATTCCGGACAAGGGGAAATCTTCTCTACCTTGTGACTCTTCTGGTGCAAAAGAAGAGCGTTTTTCCAGTAAAAGCCTTTCCCACATTCCAGACATGAGAAAGGCTTGACGTCCGCATGGATTCTCTGATGAGCGTCAAGGGTGTGCTTCCAAGAAAAAGACTTGCCACATTCTGTACACGTGAAAGGTTTTGGCACTGCGTGAGATTTTTCGTGCCTCTGAAGTGCATTTTTCCAAGAAAAGCTCTTTCCGCAGGCAGTGCAAGAAAAAGGCTTTTCTCCCGTGTGCGATCTCTGGTGGCTTATAAGAACAGCCTTGGAGGAAAAACATTTCCCACATTGAGAACACTCAAAGGGTTTCAACCCTGTATGAGACTGTTGATGCTTGTTAAGATTGCTTTTAAATGGAAAACATCTTCCGCACTCCGAGCACAAATGTTGATTTGGACTTCTCTCCTTTTCCGTAAGTTCCCCGTGCTCAGGAGAAAGGAAGGCTTCACCTTCCCTGTGTGAGTTTTCACAGGGACAACCCCAGTGTGTAGAGAGATTGGAGGCTAGATCAGTACTAACACATCCTGGGTCAGGTTCATCATTATCATCTATGTCACTATCTGTATTGTTTATGGGGTGTTTCACAGAGATGTTCTTCTTGTAACGCCCATCTGTTAAAAAAAAAAAAAAAGGTTTTTACATGATGTGTTTGTATATGGAAAGTATTGGGAGATCCATTCTAAATAATACACTTCAAGATAGCAGGAGTCTAATGGGGTTAATGCTACTAAGCTTTTGTAAGGAATGGCATAGTAAGCAGGATAGCAGGAGAGTGACAGGGGTAATGACTCCTAAGTCTTTGTGTCACATGGTGTTGTGGGCATGATAGAAGGGGTCTAATAGGGGCTGATGTTTCTTTTTCTGTCACATGGCGTAGTCGGCAGGATAACAGAAACCAATGGCCCCTGAGCCTAGGACTTTTGGCTTATTGGCAAGATAGGAAGAGTCTAATAGGAACGGATGAGTTCCTGAGACTTTGTTTTACATAGCATAATAGGCAGAATATCAGCACTCTTATATGGACTGATGGCTCCTGAGCCTTTGTGTCACATGGTGTAATGGGCAGGATAGAAGGATTCTAATAGGGGCTGATACTTCCTGAGCTTTTGTGTCACATGGCGTAGTTGGCAGGATGACAGAGGCTAATGGCCTCTGAGCCTAGGACATTTGGCTTATTGGCAAGATATCTGTTAGGGCGAGCGCTGCACGCCCGTCTCACAGCATTTCACCTACCTCCATGGCTGCATGCAGCCGTCATCCATCTTCCCTCAGGGCTGCTTCCAGCTGCCGCCCTTCCCCCAATACTTCCTCCCTGCATGGTCAGGTGCGCTCACGTCTCCGTCCACTAGAGGGTGAGCGCACAGGATCCCTGAGATTTAAAGGGCCTTTACAGCACTGATTGGTGTTTATGTCATCCAATCCAGCATCATCTTCCCCTATTTAAACAGGCACTTCCTTCCTTCAG
Organism: Gastrophryne carolinensis; assembly: GCA_027917425.1. Classification (NCBI taxonomy): domain Eukaryota; kingdom Metazoa; phylum Chordata; class Amphibia; order Anura; family Microhylidae; genus Gastrophryne; species Gastrophryne carolinensis. The sequence goes on from CM051235.1 coordinate 627,597,351, forward strand.
TGCCGGATCTTGGTCTCTCCATGCTTGTTGAAAGTCAGACATTCTTGGATTGCTCACCCGTGTACCGACCTCTGCCTGTCCCCGACTCTGAACCTTTGCTGCCTGCCCCGACCTCGGCTACTCACCTTTACCGCGAACCTGTGCTGCCAGCCCCGATCTCTGCCTGTACTACTACGCCTTTTTGCCTGCCACTTGTGTACCTCACTGAACCTCAGCTGACTGTGGGACTGGGCCGCTGTTAGGGGGTAGCGACCTGGGGGTCACTCGCCGCACAAGACCAACCTGCCTTGCGGTGGGCTCTGGTGAATACCGGTGGCCTCTTAGACTCCGCTCCCCTGACACGGTACCCGCCATCGGTTCCACAGTTAAAGCGGATCCACACCCGAGTCCGCTCCACCCGGTCTGTGACAATATCAAGAGTCTAATAGGAACTGATGAGTCCCTGAGCCTTTGTTTTACATAGCATACTAGGCAGAATATCAAGGATCCTATAGGGACTGATGTCTCCTCAGCCTTGGTGTAGTGGGTAGGATAGCAGGAGTACTGGGGCTGATGGATTTCCAAGATCTGCTCTGCAAGGTGTAGGCAGGAGACTACAGGCAGGAGTCGGAGGTATTTAAGGTGGAGGGTTTATTCCTCACCCGTGCTGATCTGTGGGGAGATTTTCTCCTCGGCATCCCACTCCTCCCCCCTAACAGACACCTCTTCTCCGTCCTCCACTTTCACCACAATCAGGTCGTCACCCTAAAGAAGACACCACAAAGAAAAACAGGATTATTTAAAATAAATCATAGTAAGATACTTCAGTAAAAAAAAGGAAATAAGGAAAATCTGAATATTTTCGCCCCTCCAACCTATTTACCGGATAATGGCTTTGGACATGTTGCTCTTTCTGTGTTCGTTCCCTGAAAATAGAACGTTTCTCTTCTGGAAATTTCACACTTGTTCCTGTATCTGCAGGAAAGACACAAACAATGACCTCCAATGTGATAACTATCAACTATCAGGGGCAGGATGTATTGTTGAAAGGACCGAACTCACTAGATATATTAACAAAAATATTTGTGGGGCAACACCTCCATCTCACCTGAGAGCACATTTCCCGGGATCTCATCCACTTCAGTCTTCACGCACCTTCCACCTTTCTTCTTAGCTTCCACGTATCTCCGAGGCCCTCTGATGTCTCTCAGCTCTGTAATTACAAATACAAGTGATTCACTCTGTACCGAGATATCCAGAGAGCCACATGTCACATGGTGTAGTGAGCAGGATAGCAGGAGTCTAATAGAGGCTGATGGCTCCTGAGCCTTTGTGTCACATGGTGTAGTGAGCAGGAGTCTAATAGAGGCTGATGGTCCCTGAGCCTTTGTGTCACATGGTGTAGTGAGCAGGATAGCAGGAGTCTAATAGAGGCTGATGGCCCCTGAGCCTTTGTGTCACATGGTGTAGTGAGCAGGATAGCAGGAGTCTAATAGAGGCTGATGGCTCCTGAGTCTTTGTGTCACATGGTGTAGTGAGCAGGATAGCAGGAGTCTAATAGAGGCTGATGGCTCCTGAGCCTTTCTGTCACATGGTGTAGTGAGCAGGATAGCAGGAGTCTAATAGAGGCTGATGGCTCCTGAGCCTTTGTGTCACATGGTGTAGTGAGCAGGATAGCGGGAGTCTAATAGAGGCTGATGGCTCCTGAGCCTTTGTGTCACATGGTGTAGTGAGCAGGATAGCAGGAGTCTAATAGAGGCTGATGGCTCCTGAGCCTTTCTGTCACATGGTGTAGTGAGCAGGATAGCAGGAGTCTAATAGAGGCTGATGGCTCCTGAGCCTTTGTGTCACATGGTGTAGTGAGCAGGATAGCAGGAGTCTAATAGAGGCTGATGGCTCCTGAGCCTTTGTGTCACATGGTGTAGTGAGCAGGATAGCGGGAGTCTAATAGAGGCTGATGGCTCCTGAGCCTTTGTGTCACATGGTGTAGTGAGCAGGATAGCAGGAGTCTAATAGAGGCTGATGGCTCCTGAGCCTTTGTGTCACATGGTGTAGTGGGCAGGATAGCAGGAGTCTAATAGAGGCTGATGGCCCCTGAGCCTTTGTGTCACATGGTGTAGTGGGCAGGATAGCAGGAGTCTAATAGAGGCTGATGGCCCCTGAGCCTTTGTGTCACATGGTGTAGTGAGCAGGATAGCAGGAGTCTAATATGACTACTAGGTGCTGACTCCTTTTCAGGCCTGGAGTCTTTTCAGGACAGGGTGATTATTGCTCACCTGGGCTGATCTGTGGAGAGATTTCCTCACTGGAACACAGCTCCTCCCCCCTCACAAACACCTTTTCTTCATTATCTGTTGGTTCTACTTTAATAACAACGAGGCCATCACACTGGATCACAAAGAGAAAGAGCTGATTAATAAATGAACCTAAAATGGAATGCTGTTAGTTTCCGACACTTAGGCCCCTTTCACACCTGGTTTGCATCACGTTGGGAGTAAAAATACCAACCTGTCAAAAATGGCGGAAAACTGTAAGGCGTCCCCATAGAGGTCTTTGGGCACAGCAGGTAAAAGGGGCATCTATTACGGTGCTATGATGGGCCAAATTCACCACCACCCCCTGATCCATTGCCGCTGGTTCCCCTGTGCCCTCTCTGCCTCTTCCCCCAATGCCGTGTCCATCATGTCTTCTGCCCCCAACTCGTCCCTGGCCGCCGTTTCTATCTCCTGCTGGCGCCTTGTCCATTCCGGTCGGCCCCGTTGCCTCATCCCCCATCTGCCCCTTCTGCCTCCTCTCCCTCCGGAGCAGCTAACTGATCCTCTGCCAGAGCTGCTATCTCGTCCATCGCCACCTCGTCCCTGCTTCATTTTCTGACCACTGGTCCACCGAGGGCACCGATGGAGGCCTGAAAAAAATGGTGCGCAGCAGTGCGGCGTGCCCTGCGCTCCTGGACCACATTGCACCGAAGGTACATTGTAGGACACAATTATGTGCTGTGCTACGTTCGTGCGTTTCAAACGCAAATGCAGTGAAAGCTCAACATATGAAAGGGGCTTAACAAAAATTCACTTACCTTATACTGCTGTGGGTTGTTGTGCTCCTCATGGGAAGAGTTTCGTGAAGAAACAGGACGGGGCCATCTCTCCGGGGGCTTCCTTTTCCTGGATCTATCTGTAGGAAACACACACATGCTGGTTCAATACAATGCTTCTAAATATTTTCCATCAGTAAGGGTAACTACAGCGATCCTCCACAATGTTGCCACCTCTTACCACGTGACGCAAAGGTCGGTTGATCCTCCATTATGGCCGCCCTGTGCGAATCCTTTTTTCTTTCTCAACGTTTCCACTTTCTGGTGGGGAGGTTTGAACCCCTCCACTTCCACTGAAAAGTATTCAGTGAGACTTTCTCCTACTCCTGTATAAAAATAAGCAGACATTAAAACCTCTTCCTCAGCCTCCAGACTGACAGACAGCAGCTCCTTCCCTCCTCCGGCCTGCAACAACATGGCTGCCAGGCTCTCTATACAACCCCCGGGTCTTTTATTCTTCATCTAAATATTTAAGGCATCACTACCTGTCCAGCCCCAGAGGATGCTGGGAGCCCATTTTCTCTCCTCTTCTGTATAACATTATTTTAGCATTATTACCACCTCCTCAGCCTCCAGTCTGACAGCTAGAAGCCCCTTCCCTCCATGGGAAGCCAATCTCTTTCCTTCCCTTACTCCCTGTATAAAATGAGCAAATGTTACCCTCCTCCAACATGGTGGCCACTCTACACCCCATAAGCTAATTTTTACCTCAGCACAACAGAGAAGCCTTGCCCCTCATCCTCTAACTCATCCTTAGCCTGAAGACCTTTTCCCTCTACAAAAACATAGTGACAACTCAACACCCCATAAGCCCATTTTTACCTGAGCCCAACATAGAGAAGTCTCTTTCCTCCTCCTCAGCCTGAAGACCCTTTCCCTCTACAACAACATAATGGCTACTCTAGACCCCATATACCCTTTTTTTTGTCTCAGCCCAATAACAAGAAACCTCTTCCCTCCTCCACAACCTGCTTACCCTGTCCGTCTACTGGACTGCAACAACGTGGTGGCCACTCTACACCCCATGCAACCATTCTTACCGCACAACATCGAGAAGCTTCTTCCCTCCTCCTCAGCCTGCAGACCCTTTCCCTCTTCTGGACTACTACAACATGGTGGCCACACTACACACCATACACCAATTTTTACCTCAGCACAACATTGAGAAGCTTGCCCCTCATCCTCAAACTCATACTTAGCCTGAAGAACCTTTCCCTCTACAACAACATAGTGGCAACTCAACACCCCATAAGCCCATTATTACCCGAGTTCAACATCGAGAAGTCTCTTCCCTCCTCCGCAAGCTGCACACCCTTTCCCTCTATTGGGCTACAACAACATGGTGGCCACTCTACACCCCATAAGCTAATTTTTACCTGAGCCCAACATCGAGAATCCTCTTCCCTCCTCCTCAGCCTGCACACCCTTTCCCTCTTCTGGCCTACTACAACATGGTGGCCACTGTACACCCCCATATACCAATTTTTACCTCAGCCCAACATCCAGAAACCTCTTCCCACATCCTCTACCTCCTCCTCAGTCTGCAGACCCTGCAGAAATAACGAAACAAAGGAAAGTCACACAGAATAGAAGGAATGACAGAAAGAAAAGGAAGGACGGACAGAAGAAAGAATAAAAGGAATGACACAGAAAGAAAGAATAGATGGAATGACACAGAAAGAAAGAAATGACAGAAAGAAAGAATAGAAGGAAAGACAGAAATAAAGAAACAAAGGAAAGTCACAGAGAATAGCAAGAATGACAGAAAGAAAAGGAAGGACAGACAGAAAGAAAGAATAGAATGGGATGGGATGACATAGAACGAAGGAATGACACAGAATGAAATACATGACAGAAAGAAAGAATAAATGGAAGGACAGACATAAAGAAACAAGGAAAGACCCAAAAAGAAAGAATAGAAGGACAGACAGAAAGAAACAAAGGAAAGTCACAAAGAATAGAAGGAATGACAGAAAGAAAAGGAAGGACAGACAGAAAGAAAGAAAAAATAGAAGGTATGACAGAAAGTAAAAAAAGAAGAATGACGTGAGAGAAAAGAAATAAAAAGTGAGAAAGAAAGAAACGATCTCTTGGAGGGTGGTCTGCCCCTGGCTGATGCTCAGTCCTGGTTACTGCACGCCTCCGCATAGGAGCTGCCTCAGTAGAGGGAATGACCTGCTCACCACTGGGAAGAGGTGTGTCACATGACCACCATATTAGATGGGCCCTCCCAAGGCACATGGCCCCCGGCACCCGCCCTGCTAGGTCGGATGCTGACGCCGGCCCTGCCTAACATACCCAGGGGATGCTGGGAACCCCTTCCATCCCTTTATCTCACTCACCCGCATCTTTGTAAAATTTTTCCCTCATCCCCCTCTTCTCGCCACTTCCGGCTACAACATGGCCGCCCCATCACTCCCTCTACAAAGAGAGTTCTGGGAACCCCTTCGTTCTCTTTACCTCACCCGCCTCCTTTGTTTAATTAGTATTTTTTTTTTTTACTCAGACCCCTATACTTCTCTATGCTACAACAACATGGCAGCAATCCCTTTCCCATATCCTCATCTGAGAGTCTTGGCAGTCCATTATTCTATATCTCCCCCTCCTCTGTATAATAACAATAAGAATGTATTACCTCCTCGTCAGCCTCCAGCCTGACACCCAGCAACCCCACTACAGGAACTTCCTTCCCATTGGCTACAACAAAATGGCCGCTGCACCCTCATTTTCCTCCCCTCCCGTCTTCCCCCCAAGAGTGATGGGAGGCTAATTCCTCTGCTCAGCACACTTTTCACCTCATAGATATATTACGAAGACTTTATTACCTCATCTTCCCGAATGACACTCGGCACTTATATCGCAGTTGCTCCCACTACAACAAAACGGTTGCTAACCATTTATTTTTTTTATTTATTCTCTTACTATTTCACCCATATTGTCCACCAGTCCTTAATATTCTAGATTTAGTCAGAAACACGAATTACTTTTTTCCTCTCCAGCTGGGGTAGTTCTCATTTAACAACGGGTCCGCCATTAGGCTACAACAAAATGGCCGCCGACGCTGCTTAGTTGTATTGGAAACAAAGGCAAAAATCTAAATATTTCACAGGAAGTAAATGGAGAGGGGAGGACAGAGGAGCGAGAACAAGGGTGCCCTGACCCACCCTTACCTCAGTGCTGATCATTTTAAAGGAGAACTCCAAAGACATGTATCCAAATCCTAAGCCTCTTATCTCAGCACTGATCTTAAACCGGACCTTCACCATGATTTAATGAAAAGCCCAAACCCTTAAAAAAAACTATTCCCCAGCATCTAAAATTAATATATTTTACGTTTTTAGTCATTATTCTTTGCCCCAACGGGCTGCAACTCTGTTCAGGACTCTAGGATACGGGTGCCGTCATCTTGACTCACACAGCATCACACATACCGAGGAGCGGAGAGCAGGATAAAGTGCAGGGGGCGGGGTTATAGCTGTGTATTGCACAGACAGAGCAGAACTGGGGTCAGGGAAAGGACAGCAATCCCAGAATGCAAAGCGACACAGTCAGAAGACACTTCCTGTTTGCAGGCTGCCTGATGCTCCATGAGCCACCATCTTAGATGTTTAAAGGCTCATAACATGCAGTAGATGCAGGTAGGATGATTTTTAATGTGGCCAATCTGTATGTACAGGGTGTGGGAAACATATAAGATAGGCTCTTATTCAGGGTGAAGGTCCGGATTAATGTGAGCAATCTGTATGTGCAGGGTGTGGGAAACATACAAGATAGGCTCTTATTTAGGATGAGGGTCCGGATTAATGTGGGCAATCTGTATGTACAGGGGGTGGGAAACATATAAGATAGACACTTATTCAGGGTGAGGGTCCGGATTAATGTGGGCAATCTGTATGTACGGGGGGGGGGCATATAAGATAGGCTCTTATTCAGGGTGAAGGTCCGGATTAATGTGCGCAATCTGTATGTACAGAGTGTGGGAAATGTATAAGATAGGCTCTTATTCAGCGTGAAGGTCCGGATTAATGTGGGCAATCTGTATGTACAGGGTGTGGGAAACATAGAAGATAGGCTCTTATTCAGGGTGAAGGTCTGGAGTAATGTGAGCAATCTGTATGTACGGGGGGGGGGGGGGGGGGCATATAAGATAGGCTCTTATTCAGGGTGAAGGTCCGGATTAATGTGCGCAATCTGTATGTACAGAGTGTGGGAAATGTATAAGATAGGCTCTTATTCAGCGTGAAGGTCCGGATTAATGTGGGCAATCTGTATGTACAGGGTGGGGGAAACATATAAGATAGGCTCTTATTCAGGGTGAAGGTCCGCTTTAAGCACATTTGGGGAATGGATGTGGTTACATTGGTCCCAGTAGCTAATAAGGGGGCGACAGTCCTCCTCAAGACAGTCAGCAAACTCCCCTCCCTTAAAGTACCGGGTCTCTATGTGTGTAGGAATACTCAGGTATGGAAGAATTGTCTGCATGAATATATCTGTATGGTTATTGATGTACTGCTCTCTCCCTTCATTATCCCTTATATGTTCGTCTTGTCCTTTTGCTTACAGCTGTATGTATATTCCCTTTGTTACTTTTATTGAAAACCAATAAAGTTTGTTTACACAAAAAAAAAAAAAAACCTCAGGATCATCCAAAATCGTACTTCCTTACTCTCCTCCAATCCATTCGTTGTGGCAAAACTGGAGTCTGAAAGACTCCAGAGGAGGCCGATCCAGTAACTTTGGGGCATCCTGATTTGGGATGCCCGGCTGTATAAGCCCTCCACATCGCCCAGGATTCACACGACCTTTGTGGCACTCGCCACCATATTAACATAGGTTTGGGGTCAGGAGCGTGCCACACACAGCAGGGAGCCCCTGGGGATTCGGCCTTATGACAGGCTCTGTGTCTAAACAGGGCCGCATGCCAATCATTAATATGCACGGCAAACAGCGCTGATTGGACGAGAGTCCACCCATGTGGGATCAGGGAATGGTGAGTTTTTGCGGTGAAATGGGGGTATTATACAATGAGGCATCCCGAATCAGGATTCCACTGGGGCAAGATAGTGAAAAACCAGTGTTTTAGTCCACCTTAATGGCTGGCAATCAATGCTGAATTAATGGCTTCCCACTCTGGTTGAGCGCACCTAACGCCAATCATCCAAATATGGCTGCTGGGGGTGCGTGCATCGACAGGGGTGCTGAGCATGCTGTCGGAGGTCCGTGCATGTACTGTGGGATCGAGGAACGAGGTGAGAATATGCACCATCCCTGGGGTTTCACACGAGGCAGGGGTGGGGATTCGCTCGCTCCATATTTCCTTCCTGTTCCAGTGGAACGAGCACCACTGATTGGCTGAGTGGCCGGCTTATGTGCAATGGGGGCCAAGAAAAAGAGTTTACAGGCAATCCCAGGTGTCAGGGAACCGCGGGTCACGTGATCCAACTATAAACCAGGGACCTCCGGACACACAGACCGCGTTCCCCTAAACCCTTGTCCGAGCCCTCCTATTAGGAATGCCAGGCCCAAGGCCTGCGGACACACAGATTCTTGGTTTAAGGCAAACAGATCGCTCAAGTTAAATTAAAGTTTAATGCAATGAGCGCACACTAGGCAGTGATAACAAACATTTGGCTATGATGGAATATGAAATGATACAAATGCTGTTCTGAGAGGTTACAGGATACAGTGAGTTACACAGAGAGACAATGGTCAGTTACCTTAATATGCAGTTGCAGGGTAGTGGTGATGGGGAGCTCCCACAAGGGGTATGTTAAGAGCTTACAGATGATTTGGACACCTCCAGCAAGATGTAGCGAGACCCCTATCCAGATAAGGATATCCAGATATCCAGATATCTCATCCCCTTGGCCTACCTTTAAGCAGGGCTCTCCCCTCCACCCCTCCCACCCCTCTCAGACACAGATCCTGAATCATTCCTTTGAAGCACCAGGCCTTTCCAGCGAAGAAGCAGGCAGGCTCCTCTGTGTCCGAGAAGATGTTAGGAGAAGCTCAAACTGCCTTTTCTGAGTGTCAGAACCTCCTGCCCAGGGCCGGATTAAGAGCATCCCGGGCCTGGTGCTGTAGATTTTGATGGGCCTATTTATCGAAGTATATAAAATGAAAACGCAACACAAAGCAATTTTGTTTAAGACAAAGTGCGTTTGTCACATGTCTAATGTACATTAAATTACCAGGATAGCTGAATACATGTTAGTGTATGAAAAATTTGCATATCTTCATAGAGTTTGTTCTTTAGCTAAAAAAAAAAAAAGAACCAACTCGCTTTTGGGGGGGGGGGGGGGGGGGGACCCAGAGTGTCAAAGAGGTGTTGTAGAGGGTTCGCTATCCCTCAGTACAGACACAGCGGGGGCATCCCTCAGTACAGACACAGCGGGGGCATCCCTCAGTACAGACAAAGCGGGGGCATCCCTCAGTACAGACAAAGCGGGGGCATCCCTCAGTACAGGCAAAGAGGGGGCATCCCTCAGTACAGACAAAGAGGGGGCATCCCTCAGTACAGACAAAGCGGGGGCATCCCTCAGTACAGACAAAGCGGGGGCATCCCTCAGTACAGACAAAGCGGGGGCATCCCGCAGTACAGGCAAAGCGGGGGCATCCCTCAGTACAGGCAAAGCGGGGGCATCCCTCAGTACAGACAAAGCGGGGGCATCCCTCAGTACAGGCAAAGCGGGGGCATCCCTCAGTACAGGCAAAGCGGGGGCATCCCTCAGTACAGGCAAAGCGGGGGCATCCCTCAGTACAGACAAAGCGGGGGCATCCCTCAGTACAGGCAAAGCGGGGGCATCCCTCAGTACAGACAAAGCGGGGGCATCCCTCAGTACAGGCAAAGCGGGGGCATCCCTCAGTACAGGCAAAGCGGGGGCATCCCTCAGTACAGGCAAAGCGGGGGCATCCCTCAGTACAGGCAAAGCGGGGGCATCCCTCAGTACAGGCAAAGCAGGGGCATCCCTCAGTACAGACAAAGCAGGGGCATCCCTCAGAAATTGAGAAAGAGACACACACAGAAAAAGACACACACATAGAATGAGAGCAACAGCCAACCCCCCCCGCGCTCAACGTCAGGCCAGCACGCTGGTCTCACTCTCAATATAAGGCGCACCCTCCCAATCGCCGGCTGTCTTTCACTCCTGCATACCCTCCTCCCAGTCCGGTCCCTCTGGAGCCCGATGCCGCCGATCTCCCGCCGCTCACCTCCTCAGGGCCATACGTCCGCCATCTTCACTTGTCGTCTTCAGCGATGCAGAGAAGGGAACGCCCCTGGACGCTGCCATTATCCGCAGGGGGGGTGTTCCCATTCTACAGCTGGGGAGGCGCCATCCAACAGTACTGCCCCCGATGACACGCATACAGTCACTCACCCCTGCCTGCGGCCTGACAGGTACCGCCGTCGTCCCCCTCCTAATGCCGCGTGACTTCCTCTCATTTCAGGTCTCATCTTCAAAATGTATTTAATGCCGGCTGTTGCGCGCTGGGCCGCTGGCCGGTGGGCGTGCCCCAGATGGCCAGCATCCATTGAAAGCAATGGACGCCGCCCACTGAGCAGTGCGCAACACCTGCAAAGTGTGTGTGTGTCGGACTGTGTCGGCCAGGGAAGGGAAGGGAACAGTGACTGGCAGACCAGGTGGCCGCGGGCGAGGCCTATGCGGGCCGCGTTTGCAGGCTGCTGGGCCTGTCTTAACGTAGGGGCCTGGAGCGGCAGCTCCATCCGCCCCTACGTTAATCCGGCCCTGCTCCTGCCCATATATGGACTTCCTTTTCCTGCTGGCCTTGTAATGGCAGACATTTGCTAAGAAGAGAGAATCTTAAAGCGGACCTTCACTCTGAATAAGAGTCTATCTTATATGTTTCCCACACCTTGTACATACAGATTGCTCACATTAAAAATCATCCTACCTGCATCTACTGCATGTTATGAGCCTTTAAACATCCAAGATGGCGGCTTATGGAAGCTGCCATCTTATCAGGCAGCCTGCAAACAGGAAGTGCCTCCTGACTGTGCTGCTCTGCATTCTGGGACTGCTGCCCTTTACCTGACCCCAGCTCTGCTCTGTCTGAGCAAAGCACAGCTATAACCCGCCCCCCCCTGTACCTTATCCCACTCTCCTCTCTTCAGTAAGTGTGATGCTTCTGAGTCAAGATGGCGGCGCCCGTATCCTAAATTCCTGAACAGAGTTGCAGCCCAGTGGGGGAAAGAATAATAAGTTAGTGACTAAAAACGTAAAATATATTAATTTTAGATGCTGGGGAAGCGTTTTTTTAAGAGTTTGGGCTTTTCATTAAATCACGCTGAAGGTCCGGTTTAAATGGCGATGCCGGGCATCAGTGATAAAATGCAATGTAATATTTGCCCTATTCCTCACACCAGGGGATACACACAGCAGGGAATTCCGATTACTTGGGTGTTGTAAGATGTACACCCTAGAGTTCTCCTTTTAGCATCTTAAAATTTTCTTTAAAGCAGAACAAAACTGAGAGCAGGTGGCCCTGGAATCTAAAAGATTTCAGGGTCGGCTGCTGGTCTGGCCCTGAGAAATCTCGAATTGGGATGCCCCACTGTGTGAAATACACTGTTCTTCCCCGGTCCCAAGGGGCACATGCACAGGCTCTTGTCCAATCATAGCCGTTTGCCGTGACAATATAATTGGTCAAACTGCCCTGATTGTTGTCAGTGGGGAGCAGGGAGACAGTAAGCAAAGTCAGGTCGATAAGCAGAGGTTGTAGGCAGGCAGATAAGAATGGTTGATATGGACACTCACCTCGTTTCTGATTAGTTAATGGTTACAAGGTATTAAGTCAATACACGCAGTGGTAATTAATAGTATGCAGCTCGGGGAAATGCTTCTGCCTCCTCCCCGCAAGCAAGCTTTATTTATACAAACATACAAAACAGGAACCTACATAATCAAGGTTATCGGCTATTAACATAATACAGTAATGCTATAAAGTCTCTAATCATGCGTACATATTGGTCCATCCTTATTTGGTCAGCTCATTCCACACCAGCGCAGTAGGTAACTAATCACGTCACATCCAGGCCTCCTCAGGGTGTGGTGCTATCCCACTACGCCATCTTGTCTTTGTAATGTGAACTTTGATTTTACTTCTTATTCTTTGGAAAGTGGGGAGAGGCTTTCACCTCTGGGCTCATCGTCCCATTATACTAACCACAATGTTAATCATTATCTGGAGTAAAGGCCAGTGGCAGGCGGCAGCATCATGGTTGAGGGTCCAAGCTAGGGTCAAGAGGCAGACAGTGAGTCGAGTATTCAGACCAGGTCAGCAATGGTCAGGCAAAGATCAGACAGAGATTCTCCAGGGACTCAGGGACATTGGCTCAGCAGAAGGGATCCCAAACAGATTATCCACCGCCATCTTTGCAACTTCGCTTCCTATTTATAGGCCTTTACACAATGAGCATTGAACCTAATGCCACAGAATGGCAATGCAAAAAAATGTGCACTTATCCACACAGCACAAGCAGAAGTTCACACACACCCATTGGAACTGATTAGTGTCTTGCCAACATCTATGTGCACCTGCCCTCTTTCATGCTCACGTGCAGACTTTGGCATCCAATGTCCTAATTTATGTCATGATTCCCCTCTTCCTCATCCCCAGCAATTCCTACAAACATCCTATGACAGGATAAACAAAATTCCATAAATTCCTTATCAGTAACAGTTATAACCACTGATAAGGAAAGGTGGAAGAGCACAGCTTGGAGAATAGATTCACTAAAAGGGTACAAATAATTCATCCCCCAGCAGTCGTCTGACAGACGGCATCTGTCTTCCAGCCCCCTGCAGTCTATCATAAATCCAGGGGGAGAAATGGTTTTCTAGGTCACATATAGAGGGTCCGATCCTTGATTGTGGTCTGTTCGACCCACTGCTCCTCCAACCCTCGGAAGCTGAAGACTTTGTATCCCTTTATCAGATATAGGATTTTCAGTGTTTTCTCCCCTTTTATTTTCTAGATATTTTATCTGCACATTTGTATTTTTGGCTTTCTAATTTTCATTAAAATTTTAACAATTCCCTTTTGCACAGGCCTACCTTTTTGGCAATTAGAAATCTTCTAACTTGGTTTCCTTGGAGCTCTAAAAACTACCCTGGTTGCTGAAGATTTTCTGACCACTCGTAAATGTGTATTAACCCCCTTACCCTGTAAGATCGATTGTAACGAATGCATTGTATGATTGGGAAAGCGTATCTCATAGTGTTACAAGGGTGAATGACTCACAGTTAACTTGCTGCTGCATGGGTACTGTGTGTGAACCAGCAGATTGCAAGCTGATTGTATGATTGTATCTGATCATTCCACAGCGGAACTCTCCACAAGGTAACTGTAGGATGGAATTAGTGTGGATTGCCTGTGCCCTGCTTGTATGTGGAGAGAGGTGAGTAGGTGTGTCTTGATTACTCACCAGCAGAGTTTGATCAGATGGTGATTGAGGAGGGTTCCACCGGCCCAATGTAATCGTTTAAAGTGTAGTTGCGGTGGTGGTGGCGGCAGCTTGTTGTAATTGGTGTGTGGGGTGTTTCTGGTGTGATTGCTCTCTGTGCTGGAAGCAGCCAGCACCCGCGTTGCAGATCGCTCGACAATCGATTTTGTGCCACAGACTGATATTCCTAGCCGCCCAATAACAATAACTGTAACGCTATGATATTTTTATATATTTCGTTCCTAGAGAAATTGAAAATCACTTATCACTTGTGTTTTATCTGAGTATCACCTGGGTTAGTTTGTCTGGGCCAATCAGAGATCACCTGTGCTATTTTAAATGAAGTAAACGAGTCAACCTGGAAAAAACATCTAGCTGGTAAGAGACACTTGGGTAGCTGAAGGACACACACACACAGTCGTGTTTTGAATCCAGACAGACAAAGATGGACGAGGATGAGATTTGCTTTGGGATAGAGGATGACGATGATGAGATTTGCTTTGGGATAGAGAAACCTGCTTTGTAAACTTGACCAAAGCAGCCATCTTGTTTGGAGATTGAATGAGGCCTGCTGATTTCTGCCTGGACTAGATTAACTAACATTGGACTAACATGGTTTGTAGCATTTTTGTATTTGTACATTTTGTGCAAGCGAGGGATAAAAAATAACTCTTTAAAGTGCATCATCTAGCTTTTCCTTGGAGTCACTGACAAATGTGATGAAGAACCGTAGGCAGCTCCCTTTTTTGCTCTGTATGGTTCAGAGATTTTTCTGGTGTCGTTTGGTCCTCCAAAAAAAAATCTAAGGGACTAAAAATATACGCGTAACGAAGAACACAGCCAGCCAGCGTGTTCCAAGATACACCAGAGAGCTCTCTCTGCTGCTCTCTTTATTTTTATATTGAAGTAAAAAAAAAACATAGCACACCATCATTTATTGGACATCGTCATATAAGGAGAAATTTAATTACTGGCTCAATGATTGGTCATCACAGCCACAGATCATATTCTTAAGAATGTTATTGACGCCTAGGGGGGCCGGACATAATAAGGTGTGTCCAGCTCTTCAGCGCCATCTTTATCACAGTAATGTGTTAATAGCAGCGTGCTTGATTAACTTTATTGCTCTAATTTCAGTACAAGCAAAAGGAAAGAATCAGCACAGAGATAATTGGCTTACTGAGGGTTTATTTCACCTTTATTAGCCACTAAAGCATTCAATGCAAAGATAGGAATCTCAAATCAAGTGATGTTAATGGAGAGGGAATGTTCATATATATATACTCATTTTATTGATTCTGACCTCCATCCATCACAAATGAACTTATTAGACACCATGGTGTAATTTTAGAGATAAACATATATTTGAGCTTTTAAATTGCCTTATACATTTAAGGGCTGCAAATATACTTGTGAATTTTAGCAAAATTACACCTAAGCAAAACAATAGCCTTCGCTGTCCTTCAGTCTGACAATACTTCATGGCCAGTACCCAGGGGTGGGATTCAGCAGGTTCTCCCGGTTTTGTAGAACCGGTTGTTGAAATTGTAGCTGAACTGGTGAGACAATCAGAATAAGTGGCATTGGGGCAAGTATGCTGGGGACCCCTCGTGGTCCGAAACGCATTGACATGTTTGATCTTTTACTGGGAATTGCCTTTCATGTGGTTTTTATCGATTTTTGAAACAGTCTTTTGCTGATTTTATGGGAACTTCTGGCTGGATACCTGTTTGTGATCTGCATAATTGGAGTTGAGTGCTCTTAGCCATGCCGATTTTCCCAATACTCTGGACAGGAGGATACTATTAGAAGGTAGAGCTGACTTTTTTCTTTGTCTCTTCATGCTGCGGGCAACCCTATGCCATCCTGTTTTAATGACCTTAGGTGATGGCCATATAAAATAGATCCCCAGTGCTGTGCAGGGGAGGATAGGCTGGGCCGCAGGGAAGGTCATGGGTTCCGAGGAAGTTGGACAGGTGAGTATTGAGGTCCGGAAGCAAGCCAATGTCACTGAGTTACAAGCACAGGAGCAGATTGGTGAACAGGCCAAAGGTTTACAGATGTGAATCAAACCAAAGGTCAACCCAGGTAATCAGTCTTGGTCAGACAAGCCAGGGTTATAGTGGGTAAGAAATCTGAGAAGCCCGAAGGAGAGGTCAAGGTCCAAGGCGGATCAAAAGTTGAAGTCTGAAGATCACAGGAATCTCTGGAGCACATGGAACCTGGAAGAGCTGACGATCAGGCCTTTCTGTAATGAAGATGCCGAGAAGCAGAGTAGCGGGGAGGAGTGGGTGGAAGATGATCCGAGGGGTGTTGACGAAGTTCTAGACCCAACATATTGTCATGATAAACTTACCTCTTGGCCGCTCCTCCCGCCCAGCAGCTGGTTCGAGTAGCGTTGGCTTGAGCCGAGCCTGCCCGTCTTCTCCTCTACTTGCTTCTGTGCTCATGCTCGCACGTGGGTGCGTGAGCACGGATTTCTTATACCCTCCGGTGGCGCTGCAGCGCGCCCATTGGAGGAGTACCTAAAGCAGACCTTCAGCATGATTTAATGAAAAGCCCAAACCCTTAAAAACGATTCCCCAGCATCTAAAATTAATATATTTTACATTTTTAATCACTTATTATTCTTTCCCCCACCGGGCTGCAACGCTGGTCTGGACATTAGGATACGGGCGCCGCCATCTTGACTCGGAAGTATCACACATACTGAGGAGAGGAGAGCGGGATAAATTGCAGGGGGCGGGGTTATAGCTGTGCTTTGCATAGACAGAGCAGAGCTGGAGTCAGGAAAAGGACAGTAATCCCAGAATTCAGAGTGACACAGTCAGAAGACGCTTCCTGTTTGCAGGCTGCTTGATGCTCCATGAGCCGCCATCTTGGATGTTTAAAGGCTCATAACATGCAGTAAATGCTGGTAGGATGATTTTTTAATGGGAGCAATCTGTATGTACAGGGTGTGGGAAAGATACAAGATAGGCTCTTATTCAGGGTGAAGGTCCGGATTAATGTGGGCAATCTGTATGTACAGGGGGGAAACATATAAGATAGGCTCTTATTCAGGGTGAAGGTCCGGATTAAAGGGCCAGTGAGCCCTGCTTTTTTCTGGTGGGTGAAACACCCTGTTAGTGTATTGGACAATCAGCCCACGAGTGATGTAACTGGCCAATAAGCTGAGCGATCCCCCCGGCCTATACCAGTAGTTCCTGTCCTATAAAGGTTGTCCCTCCACACTGTTTCGTTGCCCGTGATAGCGTGCTGCTGGGTGCGATAGTATCTGAGATCCTGGTTCGTTTTCGTTCTCGTCTTGCTTGACCATCCCGTGATTGCCGCCTGGACCGCCACCCGCTTGTACCCTGACCACGAATCTGTCGCATCCCTTGTGCTGTGTACCTCCCAGATTGACCTTTGGCTTGACCTCGACTCTTCGCTTGTCTCTCCCTTTGGTGCTGCGCTATTTAAGGACTCACTACCTGTGTATGAGCCCGCCTTACCTCTGGTTCACCCGCCTTCAAGCCTACATCCTTTGTGCTACAAAGTCCTGGGGGCAACCGTGTCCGGCAAGGTGTGTAAAGTGTCCCGGCAAACGGGGTCTGACTATAGGTGAAGCTAGCTGCGGAGATTGGGGGTTGTGGACTTACCTGAAGGCAGGCACTATTCACAGGAAGAGGTGGTGGGCGAGCAGCCCTAGGCAGCCAGCAGAAGAGGCAGAAGGGTGCGAACCGTCAGCGGTCAGCCCGTTGCTAATACTGCCCACCATGTTCGGACCCCGAGCACGCCAATGCTGGCTCAAAGGATATTCCCAGAGGGGCATTTTTTCATGTAGTGCACAGATGACAAGGGTCATTTGCACGCTGTGCCACCGGTCCCTGAAGCAAGGGAAAAATGTGGCTAATCTCTGCACCACTTGCATGACAAGCACCTTTAAAGCAAACCTGAGCTGCAGTGGGTTCACTCCAGGTATGTTGAAAACAGACACCACAGTGCTGAGCACTGGACCTCTGCTATAGGGCATAAGGGCTGGTAATGGCCATGGCCAGGGGCCTTCAGTTCGGCCCTGGAATTACCAGCCCCTATGCTACGTTTGCCTGGTTGGTAAGCCTTAAGGGGGGTGGGAGATTCACTTACCTTTTCCTCAATTAATTTAAACATTTGGGGGCGGGGCTAATTCAAAAAAATATTTCCACCCTGCCTCTAAGGCTTACCAACACGGCAAACCAAGAATACAGGGTGATAATTTTAGGGCTCAAGGGCTGAACTGCCAGCCCCTGGCCATTATCAGCCCTTTTGCCCTAGAGCAATGGTTCATGCTATGAGCTGCTAGGCTCACCTGTGCCACCATGCCCATTGGTAGCGTGGGTAATTGACATTGAAGTTCAAGGATAATGTGAAAATTACAGAAAAAAAAAAGAGACAGGTTTTAACTAGTTTTTTTATTCTTAAAAAACGTTTACTTACATTTCCTCCCACGTGTCCAGCAAAGCAGTTAAATATGTCGACGGGGCATCTATTGACGAACAGCCGGCATTTAAAATAGAGGGAAACACAGGTTCCCCTCCTTCATCCCGGCCCAGGGTCCGGGAAATGCTTACAAAGCTGCAGGGAGTGGCCTTTTATACTGAGAGGCGTGGTTATGCCCTTCCCCTCCTGTGACATATGTAGTCACATGGGGGAAATCCCAGAGAAGCTTCGTTGACTTTAGGCCTGATAAGCATGATGCAACACCTATTTTAAAAAAATGGGTGTTGACCGCAGGACGTCCTGAATGACACCCCCCCATAGACCTCATGCAAACCCAATTCGTCTTACCTGCATCGCAATCACACAGCAAAACTGATTCTTGCAACTGCTCACTGGCGATCACGGGCAGTGTTGGTCTGCTTCAAAGGCCATTTGTAAGATCATGGACTAAACAGACCTCATTTAGCTGCCTAACCTCACTGATTCGAAGTAGCAGAAGCTCCTGCTTGGCACTCAGGCGGTGTTTTCTGCTGATCGTATGCAGGGAGGCCTTCTGAAGCAACAAGTAGTGTGATGAGACCCCCAACACCATCATCCTAATACCAAAAAGGGTCAGCCTGTCTTTGTTCATTGTGATATATAACCTTATTTTTTGATGATGTCCTAAACATCATTGTTGCTGGGATTGGCTTCCATTAGTGAGGTTGGGGACGATGTTGGGACATTGTTGGTGGGACTGGCTTATATTAATTTAATTTAATGCATAGATGGCCATTGTATGCTTGCGCACACATAGGAATTCGTCCTCCGCATTTAACCCATCCATGCAGTGAGTGCACACGTGCCCGGAGCGGTGGGCTGCCCTAATTACGGCGCCCGGGGAGGAGGTTGGGACATTATTGGTGGAATTGGTTTGAATTAGGAGCCGATGTTAGGACATTGTTGGTGGTATCAGCTTCCATTATTGAGGTTGGGGCTGATGTTGAGGACATTGTTGGTGAAACTGGCTCCTATTGGTGAGGTTGGGTTTGATGTTGGGAAATTGTCAGTGGCTTTCATTACTGAGGTTGGGGCATTATTAGTGGGTTTGGCTTTCATTAGTGCAGTTGGGGTGGATGTTGGAACATTGCTGGTGGAATTGGCTTTCATTGCTAAGGTTGAGGTTGGTGTTGGGACATCGTCAGTAGCTTCTATTAGTGAAGTTGGGACTGATGTTGGGACACTGTTGGTGGGATTGGCTTCCATTAGTGAGGTTTGGGCTAATGTTGGGACTAGCTTCAATTAGAAGCCGATGTTGGGACATTGTAGTATCAGCTCCCAATATTGAGGTTGGGGCTGATATTGGGGCATTATTGGTGGGATTGGCTTCCATTAGTGAGGTTGGGGCAGATGTTAGGACATTATTGGTGTAATTGGCTTCCATTAGTGCAGTTGGGGCTGATGTTGGAACATGGTTGGTGGAATTGGCTCCCATTGGTAAGATTGAGGTTGATGTTGGAACACTGTCAGTGGCTTCCATTAGTGAAGTTGTAGCTGATGTTGGGACATTGTTGGTGGGATGGACTTCCATTAGTGAGGTTGGGGGCTGATGTTGGTGGGATTGGCTTCCATTAGTGAGGTTGGAATTGATTTTGGGATATTGTTGGTGGGATTGCCCTTCATTAGTAAGGTTGAGGCTGATGTTGGGACATTGTTCCTGCGATTGGCTTCCATTAGTGAAGTTGGTGGTGATGTTGGGACATTGTTGGTGGGATTGACTTCCATTAGTAAGGTTGGGGGCTGATGTTGGGACATTGTTGCTGGGATTGGCTTCCATTAGTAAGGTTGGGGGCTGATGTTGGGACATTGTTGCTGGGATTGGCTTCCATTAGTAAGGTTGGGGGCTGATGTTGGGACATTGTTGTTGGGATTGGCTTCCATTAGTAAGGTTGGGGGCTGATGTTGGGACATTGTTGCTGGGATTGGCTTCCATTAGTAAGGTTGGGGGCTGATGTTGGGACATTGTTGCTGGGATTGGCTTCCATTAGTAAGGTTGGGGGCTGATGTTGGGACATTGTTGCTGGGATTAGCTTCCATTAGTGAAGTTGGGGCTGATGTTGGGACATTGTTGGTGGGATTGGCTTCCATTAGTAAGGTTGGGGGCTGATGTTGGGACATTGTTGCTGGGATTGGCTTCCATTAGTGAGGTTGGGGGCTGATGTTGGGACATTGTTGCTGGGATTAGCTTCCATTAGTGAGGTTGGGGCTGATGTTGGGACATTGTTGCTGGGATTGGCTTCCATTAGTGAGGTTGGGGCTGATGTTGGGACATTGTTGCTGGGATTAGCTTCCATTAGTAAGGTTGGGGGCTGATGTTGGGACATTGTTGCTGGGATTGGCTTCCATTAGTGAGGTTGGGGCTGATGTTGGGACATTGTTGCTGGGATTAGCTTCCATTAGTGAAGTTGGGGCTGATGTTGGGACATTGTTGATGGGATTGGCTTTCATTAGTGAGGTTGGAGAAGATGTTGGGACATAGTGAGATTGGCTTCCTCCTACTCCTCTCAAGCCGTAGCGCTGCAGGTAAGCCTGTTTTGAGTGTACTGATTGGGACGTCTTCTACTCTCACTCTATAGAGCAATGGACTGACTCAGTGCTCTCTTACATTACCTTTTGCGAAGACACAATTGTACCATCCAAAATCTTCAGGAACTATGGCCACTTCAACAAGCCATGGTTCACTAACAGCAAAAGGAAGTTAAGGCAGCAGAAGGAGTCTGCACACAGAGATGGGAACATTCTTATGTTCAAGAAGTTGAGGAATTCCCTGTCCAAGGAGATAAGGGCCGCAAAGAGAGGTTACGCTAAGAAAATGGAAAAGCAGTTCTCCTCCAGTAACCCGAGAGAGGCATCTTACTAACCACAAAGGGTCCACCCAGATACTGAACCCTAGCAGGCAGCAAGCAGAGGAACTCAACAACTTCTACTGGAGATTTGATTCAGCTCCAAACATGGCAGCTTGCTCCCCCCCAGTCCCTAAATCAATCACTATCGTCAATCGACCATAACATTCATACTAATGGCTCTCAAACAGCAAACACACTTTTGGTCTCAGAGACTAGTTGCACTTACATCCGTGGTCATGAAGTCATTTGAGAGGATTGTGCTGGAATACCTGAAAACAACCACCGGCAGCCTTATGGATCCCATGCAATTTGCCTACAAGGCAAATAGATCTTCAGACGACGCTGTTAATATGGCCCTCCACTGTATGTATGAGCATTTGGATAAACCAACCACCTATGTCAGAGTTCTCTTTGTTGATTTTAGTTCGGCATTTAACACCATAAGTCCGAACCTACTGGTGGAAAAGATGTCTAAGCTCAACATTCCTCATAACATCTGTGCGTGGACAGGGAGCTTTTTAACAGAGCGATCCCAAATAGTTAGACTTGGTCCGGTACGGTCCAGTGTCAGCCACACCAACACCGGCGCCCCTCAAGGCTGCGTTCTGTCACCCCTCTTGTTCTCCATCTACACTAACGACTGCACCTCCTTGGCCAACTCTGTGAGGATTGTAAAGTTTGCCGATGACACAACCGTCATAGGCCTGATCAAGAACGGAAAAGAAGATACCTACCGAGGAGCAGTGGAGGAGCTTGTTAGTTGGTGCACTATACACAACCTGGTCATTAACCCTTCAAAAACCATAGAGATGGTTGTGGACTTCAGGAAGAATCCGGGACCCATGACACCCCTGTCCATCAAGGGGGTGAAAATCAAAAGAGGAAGGGAGACAAAATTTCTGGGTGTGACCATCTCCAACAACCTCAGCTGGGAAAGGAACACCATGGCTCTACTGAGGAAAGCACACCAGAGACTTTTCTTCCTGAGGCAAATGAAGAAGGCCGGTCTGGCGAAAAGGTTGCTAGTGCTTTTCTTCAATGCCGTCATTGGTTCTGTACTGTGTTTTTCTTTCTCTGTCTGGTTTGAGGGATCTACTAAAAGGGACAAGTGTAGACTCCAAAGAACAATTAAGACAGTAGAAAGAATAATTGGAGCCCCGTTACCATCCCTGCATGAACTGCACGAACGCAGAACCAAGACTCAGGCAGAAAAGATACTTCGGGATCCCTCCCACCCTGGACACGCCCTATTCCATTACTTACCATCTGGGCGGCGTCTTGCGGTACCAGCTTGCAGGACTTCTAGGTCTAGGAAGGGTTTCTTTCCTTTTGCTGTCCGCATACTCAACAATAGGCAGGCATCATAGGCCCCGGCTCAAGCCGGTATCATTTGCACTTTGTATCATTTGCACTTTAGAAGATTAACTGTGTCTGTGTATCTCTGTTTCTATGTTCCCCTTCCTATGTTACTGGAACTGAAGTTAACCGTTTACTGTTGCACTGTGTATATGCCAAAAAGAATTCCTTGTTCATCTCATGGTGTACTTGGTGAACAATAAATTGAATTGAATTGTATATGGACATATTTAGTGCTGGTATTTTCTCAATATGTGTGCTGCTAATCACAAGCCCAGGTCCAGGAACAAAGACACTGAAACTTGTTATTTTGTAGAAACAATTTAGCTTCATTTAAATAAAACCATATATATATTATATATGACTTAAAAAGTTGAATAAATAGAGTTTAAGATAAACGTTAAGAAAAAACAGAAACGTGACTATGATAAAAAATAGAGAACTAAACCGGAAGTCCAGGAGGCAACTTTTTTTCTTTTTTTAAAAAAAAAGTTGTTTGAGAAGGCAGGAGGAGAAGAGGACCTCTGTTTCACTCTACTGTGATTTAAAGTCATAGCCAGCAATTTTGCGCTTCCTTGCCGACTCATCAGACATGACTTGAGCATAACTATTGAGATACAGTGCAGGGTTGCGCTGTAACATCGTACCGTGGTGCTGAACCATGTCACCATCCGGAAAGCTCCTTTTAGCGGGGGGCGGCTCCCCATATCTGCTGGTTGACGGTCGAGGCTGGAAAGTGCTGGATGTAAATCTGGGGTCGTGTGGCTGACTGGCCACAGTTGTTGGTATGTTGGCCGGCATTTTATGGTGCATTAGTTCAGAAGCAACTGCATGGTTAATACCGCTTCGCATATTATTGGACGGGGTCTGTGTGGATGACGACTGGGCCGTCAAGAGGTGCTGAGGTAGCCTTTCCACCAGTCTCTTCTTCGTCATGTACCCCACTTTCTTCTTCGATTCTGGAAGAGAGGCGCGGATTTTCATGGTGGTCATCATCGCCCGTATTTTCTGTATTCCTATTTTCGTGGAGCGGTACCACTCTGAGAAGGCGGGGTTGTAGTTGACGTTCGGGGCCAAATAAAAAGGAGCATCTTGTACCATCATGGCGGAAGGCCTGAAACTTCTGTATTTTAGGTACGCCGTTACTGGGTCTTTGTCCGGGGTATGAGGGGTGGCATACATCCTAGGCTTTATGTGTCTCGAGCTCTTGCGGTTTTCCACTATCTCCGTCTGGCGGTCGGTGTACTCCAAGTACTGATTTCCCCTAGGGTCGATTTTCAACCGGATGTCACCCCACTGAAGGTTGTACTGTTCTTTCGTCCGAAGAGCAAAATGGAGGCCGTTGTTGAAAAACACCAGGTTTAGCAAGCTCGTCGGGTTGTCCATCGACAGCGTTCCACTCTTGTAGAGGTTTTCGATGTCGTCGTCGGTCAAAGCCTCTTGTCTGCTTGGCGGGTTGCTTTCTGCTATTTTTTTCAAAAATTTGATTTTGGCGTTGAGCGACTGCTTGGTCAACGGGAAGTCCTTGCTGTTCCCGTAGACGATCGTATGCATGTAATGGTGTTCTTTCAAGTAGCGGTCGATGCTTCCCACCATACACCGGAGTGTGTGTGGCTCGTACTCATTGCCGTCCTTCCTTTTCACCACCAGAAGGAACTTTGAAAGCAGAGTGTCGAGCTCAGTGTGAGGTATTTCTTCGACTTTGCGGTTTTCATTGAATTCACTTAAAAAATTCTGCAGTGTCTGGATATCTGAGGTAGTTTTGCGGGCAGTGTTTATATTTTTTTGCTGTTGCTGCTGCTGTTGTTGTCCTGTTTGAGAGTACTCTTGAGCAGGAGGTGTTCCAAGCGGTGCCACTGATTCCATTTGACCGGGAGAGAAAGTCCTTTGTGGCACAGGGACTCTTTTGGAAACACTGTTTAGTGCTGCTGGGGAGCTTGTCCCAACATTAGGCTGATTTTTTGGAATCATTTGTGTATTGCTGTTATTTGCTGAGGAGCTTGCTCTTTCCTCAGGCCGAACAGGGCGCTGTGAAAAAGACAAAAAGTCAAGTCAAGTCAAGTCAAGTGCTTAAAAACAGTATCCAGAGCAGAATCACAGTTTTAAAAAAAGTAAATAAGTATTTTTAGCCCTATAAAGACGCGCTTATGTTCCTCCAAAAGTGGGGGAAAATTTAAAGTGGACCAACACCCAGGATTTTGACTATCCTGGGTTTTGGTCCACTTCGGCGGGGCACCCCCGATCGTGGGTGCCCCGCTGTGTGAAACCCCCCAGAAACCCCAAAAAACTCACCTCTCAACGCTCCCACGTGAACGCCGCAGCCAATCCCCGCCAACGTCCAGGCGGGGATCAGGAACGTCCAAGCTGCTGCTGCCGCCGCCGCCGCCTCCCGCGCGTCACTCTCGGCGCGCGCGCGCCCCCGCCGGCCATTCACAGAGGGCCGGCGCGGGCGCGCGCACGTCTGGAGGGGCGCGCGGGAGGCGGCGGCGGCGGATCAGGTAAGATGTTTTTGGGGTTTCTGGGGGGTTTCACCCGCGCGGGACATCCCGATCTCGGATGTCCCGCGGGGTGGGAGGTTATCGGCCCGGGAATCTTATAGATTTCCGGGCTGATCACCCCTGGGTGTTGGTCCACTTTAAGAGAAAAAAAATACAATTCTGTGAAATACTCACCTGTAGAATTGGTATTATAAGTGTACAGTACGTCCTGCTCCAGATAGATTACTTACACTTGGGTTATCCTCCGCCAGATGGCGCTGCACTGCAGAGACATGTAAAACAGGCTCCTCCCGGCCCCTCAAATACCCAGGGACCTCCCACAAATCCCCAGCATTGAAAAGCAGTGAACAAGAAACCGGGAGAATTTAACCACCCCAAAAAACTGGTAACTATAACAATGACAACAATCACCATACAGGGGATCCAGAATAATGCAAAAACCAGGGTGGGGTGGAGCAGGACGTACTGTATACTTATAATATCAATTCTACAGGTGAGTATTTCACAGAATTGTATTATTCTTAGTATACAGTACGTCCTGCTCCAGATAGATTACTTACACTTGGGACATCCAATAGCAGTGTCCATAAAGTAGGGTGGGATCCCCAACAGAAAAGGTAACAGCAGACAGTTTAACCACTGCCGTCTGCAAAACCTTGCGGCCAAACACAGCATCAGCTGAGGCCCTAACATCAACCTTGTAAAACTTTGAAAAGTTATGAACAGAAGACCAAGTAGCGGCCTTGCAAACTTGTTCAACAGAAGCCTGGTGCTGAAAAGCCCAAGAGGCACCAATAGCACGAGTAGAATGAGCCGTAAGGCGGAAGGGAGGATTCTTCCCCTTAGCAGAATAGGCCTGAATCACAGCCTGACGGATCCATTTGCTAATAGTAGACTTGGCAGGAGCAAAACCCTTCCTGGGCCCAAAATGGACCAGAAAAAGAGCATCAGTCTTCCTGAAGGCCGCAGTGACTATCAGGTAATACTTCAGACACCTGACCACATCCAAGGAATGTAGAACCCTTTCCTTAGCGTTGCTAGGATTAGGGCACAATGAAGGAAGAACAATATCTTGATTTAAATGAAAAACAGACACCACCTTAGGCAGAAAGTCTGGCTTAAAGTGGAACACCACCTTGTCCTGGTGTCTCTCATAGTATGGGGGCTGGATAGACAGCCGCCAGCTCAGACACACGCCCGACCGAAGTAATGGCCACCAGAAAGACAACCTTGAGGGTAAGAACAGCCAGAGCAGCATCCTGTATAGGTTCAAAGGGAGCACCCTGCAAGGCAGACAAAACCAAGTTCAAGTTTCGAACATGAGTAACCCCCTGGAAAAAGGTCTTAACCAAAGAATGCTGAGCAAACGACTTCTGAAAGAAGACAGACAGGGCGGAAACCTGACCCTTCAGAGTTGGAGTCCCGATTCCAACCCATGCTGTAAGAACTCCAGAACCCTGGGAACTGAGAACACCCGACAGGGAAGAGACCTAGACTCACACCAGTCAATGTAGGTACGCCATACCCTGTAATAGATGGAAGAAGTTTTCTTCCTAGCCTTCACCATGGTATCAACCACCGAGGCGGACAAGCCTTTTTCCATCAAGATGGAGGTTTCAGCAGCCAGGCCGTCAAAGCCAGAGTTTGTAAATTGGGATGGTGTAAGGAGCCCTGAGTGAGCAGATCTGGCACCCCTGGCAGAACATACTGGTCTACTGCCATCTGCACCACGTCTGCGAACCACACTCTTCTTGGCCACCTGGGGGCCACCAGAATCGTTGGCACCCCTTCCAGAGCAATCTTGCGCAGAACCCTGCCCAGCGGGGGGAATGGAGGAAAGACATACAGGAGCCGAAATTCCTTCCATGACATGGACAGAGCATCCGTGGTCAATGCCAGAGGATCCTGAGACAAAGGTCGAGAGCTTGTGATTGTGACGGGATGCAAACAGATCCACATCCGGTAGACCCCAACGGTGACACAGGGACTGGAATACCCTGTTGCAGAGGGACCACTCTCCCTGACGGGAGGTCCCCCTGCTCAGAGAGTCTGCCAGTAGATTCTCTGCCCCCGGGATGTACAGCCAAAATGCATTGAACATTGGCCTCTGCCCATGTCAGAATCCGTGACACCTCCTGGAGGGCCCCCCTGCTCCGGGTCCCTCCTTGATGGTTGATGTAGGCAACCGCCGCCCTGTTGTCTGAGCGCACCTGCACAGACAGACCCCGCAGGTGGTCGGACAACTGATCCAGAACCAATCTGATCGCCTGTAGTTCCAGAATGTTGATGGGCAAGTGGGCCTCCTGAGGGCCCCACCTCCCCTGGAACCGCAGGGACTTCCAGAATCCCCCCCATCCTGACAGACTGGCATCCATGGTGACCGTCTCCCAGGAGGGGGCCAGAAAGGACCTGCCCCCCAGCAAGTTCCTGGGACCAAGGGGGGGAGCACACAGACCCCGTCCAAGGATGTTGGGTCCTTGTCCCAAACTGACAGAAGGTGAAGTTGTAGAGGCCTCAAATGGAACTGAGCAAAAGGCACCGCCTCGAAGCTCGCCACCATCAGGCCCACCAGCTGCATTCCCTGCCTGAGGGAGAGCTGGGGGCACGAGAGCAGGAACCTCACCTTTGCAGTCAGAGCTTCCACCTTCTGTTGAGGAAGGAATATCATTGACTGAGCCGTATCCATAATCATTCCCAGGAACGGGATCACCGAGGAAGGGGACAGAGAGGACTTGGGGTGATTGATCACCCAGCCGAAGGACTCCAGGGTGGACACTACCAGCCGAGTGTCCAACTCTGCCTGCTGTAGAGACCGAGAGGTGGTGAGTATGTCGTCCAGGTAGGGCAGCACACGTATGCCCCTTGACCTTACCAGAGACATCACCCCCGCCAGCACCTTGGTGAACACTCTGGGAGCTGAAGTGAGGCCAAATGGCAAGGCCACAAACTGGTAATGTTCATCTTCCAACGAGAATCTGAGGAACCTTTGGTGTCCTGAAAACACAGGGATGTGAAGGTAAGCATCTTTGATGTCCACAGACGTCATGAGATCCCCTGGGCGCAGGGAGCCGATGGCCGAGCGCAGAGTTTCCACGCGAAAACGCCTGTTCTTGACAAATTTGTTGAGGATCTTTAAATCCAGAATGGGCCTGACTGACCCATCTTTTGGGAACTGTGAAAAGGTTGGAGTAGAACCCCTTGCCTCTTTCTCTTAAGTGGACCCTGCAAATGACTCCCAGATTCAGAAGGCCTTGCACGGCCTGCGCCAACACCTGAGCTGAGACAGGGTCCTGGGGGATCCGGGACCTGATGAATCTTGGGGGGGGGGGGGGGGCGCACAGCAAACTATCTTGTAACCAGAGGACACTACCTCCTGAATCCACCGGTCTGAGACGTGGCGCCTCCAGACGTGGGCAAAGTGCTGCAGCCGTCCCCCCACCTTGACGGGCGAGGGCGCCCCATCATGCCTGAGGGGGCTTGGGAGAGGATTTGGGCTTAGCCCCCCAGGAGGAGCCAGGATGTCGTCCTCTGCTCCTGTGCCAGGAATCTGCACGAGCCCCCGTGAAGGAAACCCCTTTTCCTTGTTTAGCACCACGGTAGGGGAGTGAAAGGGGGCCCTGGCCCCGAAAGGGCCGAGACTGCCGTCTGCGCTGGGGTAACTTACCTCCCTTAGCAAAAAGGTCTAGGCGGTCCCCAAACAGGCGTAGCCCCTTAAATGGAAGGGCAGTGAGGGCTTTCTTTGCAGCATTGTCAGCAGCCCACTGGCGCAGCCAAACCGCGCGGCGTATAGCTACCACCAAGGCAGAAGATCTGGGACACATCCTAATGGCATCATCCAAGGCAGATAGGATAAAGTTTACAAACACATCACAGTTAGACAGTGCATTAAACACATCAGGCAGCAATCACCAGGAGCACCGTCAAGTACACTTCTGATCCGGGACCTGAGCGCCACAGATGTAATGGCCGAGGCGCAAACCGGGCGAAGCGCCGTCCCCACAAATGCAAAGGCATGGCATGCCAATTGGTCAATGCGCCGGTCCTCAGAGTCCCGCAGCGTAGTAGTGTCGGGGGAGTGCATAATAGAGGTGTTAGACAGCCCTAGAATAGGAGCATCGACCTCGGGGGGCGATGACCAGCACTTGACCATATCAGCAGGAAAGGGATACTTTCTGTCCAAACTCTTAGGTATACCAGGAAGTCTACTGGGATGTTCCCACTCCTTAAGCACGAGGTTATTGAAATGGGTTTGCTCAGGAAATTCCAAATGAGCCTTAGCAGTGTGAAAAAGCTCAACCCTTTGCTTCGGAGCCGCAACAGGGGGAGAGATGGACAGAGCCTCAAAAATCTGAACCAGCAGCCTGTCAGTATCATCCGGGGTTCAGGGGTCAGAGCCAGAATCGTCATGACCCCTGGGTCTCTCAACAGATGACCCTGAATCAGAGAACAGCTCCCCTTCGTCCGAGGGGGTATAGCCATATAGATGCAAAAACTCATCAGACTCCATAGGGAAGAGAGTGGCATCAGGGGTTAAGTGGCGCTTTTTGCGGTGGCCTTACGCGCTAAAGTATTAGCAATCAATTTTTCAACACTGGCCAGTCTAGCAGACACATCAGGATGAGAATCCCCGCTTGTATGCGATGCAATGGGGGTGAGACTCAAGCTTGGGGGAGTAGGTGAAGTGAGACAAGGTGCAGGCCCAGCCACCGGAGGGGCGGGTTGCAACATTAGCGCCTGCTGTACGCAAGGAACACAGACCCGCGCGCTGTCACCGCTGATAGGTGAGACCCCACAAGCTACACACAGCCGGGCTTGTCCCGAAGGAACCCCGGTCACATTATCCTGAGATGCCTCCATATGGTGATTAATGGGCACAATAGGCCAGTAGGGATTGACGCTATAAAGCAACCCTGGATGCCCCAATGACCCGCTAGGGAAGTGGGAGTAATTATACAAGGCCCAACTATCAATTACACCGGGCCGGGAGCAGCCAATGGATTCACCCATCTGAAAGACACAATGGGAAGAAGGAGTGTCTGCCACACTAAAATGAGTATGAAGTCGCCCGCGAGGGCACTTACGGACCGCGGTAAGTAGAACCGTCACACACACGCGCGCGCGACCTGACAAAATGGCGCCGAGAGTACCTCGAAGGGCGGGCCAGAGCGAGCCGTGACGCAGAGCGCGCCAAGCCAGGCCCCGCCCTCCCTCGAGGAGCGCGAAGCCCACAGACAAGCAACCAATGAGAACGCAGAAGCGTCTGAGGTAAAAGATGTGCGCGGCGGCATTTGCAATAGTAAAAAGACAAGTCAGCGCGGCGGCTGACACCACATATACTAGTCAAAAAACATGACAAAAAGCGGTATGCACGAATCACGATACACGCTCACCCTCCCCCCCCCCCCCTTCTTTCCCCCCCAAAGGCTACAGGGAGAATGAGGGAGGATGGAGGCCCGCTGTACAGGACCCACCGCTACACGGAGAAAAACATGGAAGTTCAGTGAGTGGAATCTAAACGATTACAGGTCCAGCTGCTGGACTTCCCCTGGGGTATCCTCTGTGTTTGCCACACAAGAGCCCACGCATGCAGGACCAGGAAGAGGCGAGTTTTACTGGGCGATCTGGGGGGTTTCACACAGTGGGACTTTCCAAATCGGGATAATAAAAATCCCCGGTTTTGTTCCACTTTAATGATGATGCAGATTTTAGAACAACAGCCGCAAAATTCCATCTTTCAAGCTTTGCTTAGCAAATAAATGGTAAATGTACCTGATAAGCCTGTGGTGAATCGAAATCTTCTTCTCTACGATCCACATAAACCGGCTGGGTGGACTTTTCAGGAGTATTTTCAGGACTCGAGTCATCTGTGGAGAGCACACATACATGTAAGTGACACGTAGACCGAGATTAACATGACTGCAAGTGTGCAAGGACCGACTTCTAGTGGGCAACCAACGATCATGATCATTAACTTACTGTGAGAGAAACAATTATTCTTGGGTAATTGACCATCTGTATTTTCCCTCTGTATGACCTTACCGACTACAATGGCAATGCTGGCGTTTTGCTTTTAGTGAGGTTGGGGCTGATGTTGGGACATTGCTGGTGCTATTGGCTTCCATTAGTGAGGTTGGGGCTAATGTTGGGACATTGTTGGTGGGATTGGCTTCCATTAGTGAAGTTGGGGCTGATGTTGGGACATTGCTGGTGCTATTGGCTTCCATTAGTGAGGTTGGGGCTAATGTTGGGACATTGTTGGTGCCATTGACTTCCATTAGTGAGGTTCGGGCTAATGTTGGGACATTGTTGGTGCCATTGACTTCCATTAGTGAGGTTGGGGCTGATGTTGGGACATTGTTGGTGCCATTGACTTCCATTAGTGAGGTTGGGGCTGATGTTGGGATATTGTTTGTGCTATTGGCTTCCATTAGTGAGGTTGGGTCTGATGTTGGGACATTGCTGGTGCTATTGGCTTCCATTAGTGAGGTTGGGGCTGATGTTGGGACATTGTTGGTGGGATTGGCTTCCATTAGTGAGGTTGGGGCTGATGTTGGGACATTGTTGGAGAGATTGGCTTCCATTAGTGAGGTTGGGGCTAATGTTGGGACATTGTTGGTGCCATTGGCTTCCATTAGTGAGGTTGGGGCTAATGTTGGGACATTGTTGGTGCCATTGGCTTCCATCAGGTAGGTTGGGGGGCTTAATGTTGGGACATTGTTGGTGGGATCTTCTTCCATCAGGTAGGTTGGGGGGCCGACATTGGGACATTGTTGGTGGGATCAGCTTCTATTCATAAGGTTAGGGGCTGGTGTTGGGACATGGTTGGTGGAATTGGCTTCCATTAGTGATGTTTGGGGCTAAAGGGGGGGGGGGGGTCACTGTTGGTGGGACTGGCTTCCATTAGCAAGGTTGGAGGCTGGTCGCTAATGCTGGGACATTGTTGGTGGGATTGGCCTCCATTAGTGAGTTTGGGGCTGATGTTGAGACATTGTTGGTGGGATTGGCTTCCATTAGTGAGGTTGGGAGCTAAGGAGGGGGGTCACTGTTGGTGGGATTGGCTTCCATTAGTAAGGTTGGAGGCTGGTCTACATTAGGCTGGTCGCTAATGCTGGGACATTGTTGGTGGAATTGGCTTCCATTGAAGAGGTTGAGAACAGATGTTGGGGCATTGTCAGTGGAGTTGGCTTTCCTTAGTGAGCTTGGGGGCTGAATGTTGGGTCATTTTTGGTGGAACTACATTAGGCTGGTCCATCATTGGTGGGATTGGCTTCCACTGAGGTTGGGACAGATGCTGGGACATTGTTGGAGCGATTGGCTTCCATTAGTGAGGTTGGGACTGATATTGGGACATTGTTGGTTGGATTGGCTTCCATTAGTGAAGTTGGGGCTGATGTTGGGACATTGTTGGTGGGATTGGCTTCCATTAGTGAAGTTGGGGCTGATGTTGGGACATTGTTGGTGGGATTGGCATCCATTAGTGAAGTTTGGGCCGACGTTGGGACATTGTTGGTGGTACTGGCTTTCATTAGGGAGGCTGGGTGCTAATGTTGGTGTGATTGGTTTCCATTAGTGAGGTTGGGGCTGATGTGGGGACATGGTTAGTGGGACTGGCTTCCATCAGTGAGGTTGGGGCTGATGCTATGAAATTGTTGGAGGAATTGCCCTCCATTATAGGTGTTTGTTGCCAGTGTTGGTGGGATTTGCATTTGCTTTGCGCTAACCAACATCAGTGCTGCAGAGTGACCCTTCACCAACCCCATACAAGCAAACATTTAGTCTAGAAGCAGTTAAGGATCTACCTGTGTCGATGTAAATAAGATCATCATCGTCATCCTTATACTGGACATCCCATTCTTCATCGTTCCACTCATCATCTGATAGAATTTCAATCTTTACATCTTTCATTGGCTCTTCCTAGGGCAAGACAAGGAGTAAACTACAATATGGAAACATTATGGAGAAGTGTATCAAGACCAAGCGATTGCCCCATCATACCTCAAGAACATGGACTTCATTGTCCTCCCGTTTCCAATCCTTCTGGATGGGCCCAGAGTTCCACCTGCAATTGCTTGGGATCTGCTGCTCAGTTTCTTTCTTACAGTCCTTTGGCGGCACATCCGCATCCAGTCTACAATCTCTTGGGCCAAGGTCAGCTTCTCGCTTGCAATCCCTCTGGACGGGGTCAGATTCCTGCTTACAATTGCCTGAGTTACCTTCAGCTTCCTGCCTGTTTGCAGTAGGGATGGCTTCCTGTTTACATTCCCTAGAGGAGCAGTTAACTTCCGGTCTGTAGTCCTTCTGGATACGCTCAATTTCCCGTTTACAGTCCTTTAGGATGGTCTCAACTTCCTGTCTGCAGATCTGTCGGATGAGATCGATTTCCTGTCTACAGTCCCTTTGGATTTGGTCAAGGTCCTGCTTGTTATCCTTAGGGTGGCGGTCAGCTTCCTGTCTGGAATCTTTTGGGATATGATCACCATCCATTTTACTATCCTTCGGGAATAGGCCGACTTCCTGTTTGTGATCCCTGGGTAATTCAATAGCATCCTGTCTACAGTGCTTGGAGACTCGTTGAAGGTCATTTATGACAGCCTGGAGAAGACCGCCATCTTTGTCTTTAGGACCTTGGGTGACATCATTTTCCTCTTCATTAAGCTGTGGTAAACCAACAGAATCCTCTGGATGGTCTTGTGCAGGAAGAGGACTGAGGCTTCTATCAGCATTTGGGCTCCCGGGTCCTTCTAAAGAAACAGATACAGTCATTTGAGACAACCAATGTTGGGCAGAGGTCTACAGGCAAGTCACGATCATGCCGGGCAGAGGCCTACAGGCAAGTCACGATCATGCCGGGCAGAGGCCTACAGGCAAGTCACGATCATGCCGGGCAGAGGCCTACAGGCAAGTCACGATCATGCCGGGCAGAGGCCTACAGGCAAGTCACGATCATGCCGGGCAGAGGCCTACAGGCAAGTCACGATCATGCCGGGCAGAGGCCTACAGGCAAGTCACGAACATGCCGGGCAGAGGCCTACAGGCAAGTCACGATCATGCCGGGCAGAGGCCTACCGGCAAGTCACGATCATGCCGGGCAGAGGCCTACAGGCAAGTCACGATCATGCCGGGCAGAGGCCTACAGGCAAGTCACGATCATGCCGGGCAGAGGCCTACAGGCAAGTCACGATCATGCCGGGCAGAGGCCTACAGGCAAGTCACGATCATGCCGGGCAGAGGCCTACAGGCAACCTACACAGACGCTGGGCAATACCAACAATAACAATTGTCAGTTGTCTTGAGTCAACCCATGTCAACGCTAGCAGTTACCTACAAACAACTCACGATAATGCTGGGCAGATGTCTATAGGCTACCCAGTTGCACACAGGTCACCACCGCCAAGGCTGGCCAACTGCACACAGGTCACCACCGCCAAGGCTGGCCAACTGCACACAGGTCACCACCGCCAAGGCTCGCCAGCTGCACACAGGTCACCACCGCCAAGGCTCGCCAGTTGCACACAGGTAACCAATGCCAACAGTTGCCTTTAGGTCACAACTGCCAAGGCTAGGCAGTTGCCTCCCCCCCCATGTAGGTTAGAAATTGTCAAAAGCTTAGGAGTAAAATCCTTACCTGGTGGGGGAACGGGCAGCTGATCCTCCAGCTGATCCTCCATTATGACATCACAGTACATGTTGGCGTGTCCTTCTAGATACTCCCACTCCTCCAACGAGAAAGCCACCGTGACATCTTCACACCTCACAGGCACCTGACAAACAGAGGACTACAGTCAGCATGCACGCACCTTCCCCATTAAAAATAATCTAGTCTGGCTCCCAGTGATACAGCCGGTCATCTAGAGATACCCCGGGGACTGGTCGGGTAAGAGATTTGGGAATAGTCCCTTATGAAGCAAACCTACAGATGAAATTCCATCGCCTCTCCTCTTCTAGCCCCCTCCCATTTTCACTATATCCAGTCCAGGTCGTCCCAGAAGTGATGACAGTTGGGTAGTCCGCCACCAGGTGGCGCAGTTACTGCAAGATTAGAGCTGTAACTCCTCCCGGCCCCCTGTAAAATGAGCTTTCTCAATAGAATTCCCAGAATTCATCTTACAGTACTGCTGTGAGGATCGTCTGGAATACCCTCTATGGATACGGCAGCTGAGTGGGGCATTCTAAGCTTGTCGGCTGCTGCACCCCTATCCCCTGTTCCCGTGGACCCACTTATGCCTCCCAGCCTCGGCTGACGGGACGCGATGACGCGTTTTGAGTCACGGCGCGCGCGGTCCGCCCCTCGAGGTTCGTGTGGGCTGCGTTCGGGCGCCATTTTTAGTCTGTGCTCTGCCTTCTGCGGACCCTGTGAGGGTCCCCATCATGGTGACGGACTTCAGGAGTCTTCCACTATGTTCAGCTGCTTGGCCTGCCATCCGGATCCCCCCCCCCCCCCCCCCCACTTTATCGCCAGTCAGGTTCCGTGCGTCCCTCTTTTCATGTGTTTTTTGTGGTGCATGTGCTGTGGGATGCTTGTGTCTTCTAGGTGGGCTCCCCTTGCCAGCTGAGGGTTGTGGTTCCTCCCGGTCTCCTACCCCCCCCATCTCTCTCTCTCTCCGCACCCTCCTCCCTTAAGAGAGATCATAAAAAGAGGGACTAAATTGGGGATCGCTAAGGTTTGGGCCGTTAGTGCCTTGTAATCTGCATTTTTTCTCTATAATCACCATAATGGAGGCTTCTGGGGATAGTGAGCTAGGGGCCCCATCTGGGCGGGCGAAGCTCTGCCCCATGTGCGGTACCAGCCACACATGGTACTGGGGTACTGGGCGGACTCAGCACTGTTTGTGTCACTTGTGCCAGGAGCGTATTTTTGGAGCATGATAGGGCGGGCGTCCCTGCCCCTAGCACTCCTTTGCCTGCGGCCTCGCCAACCCCCCCACTACTGAAGTCAGCCCTCCAACACTACGGTTATGCCGTCACCCGATACTGCTTCTTTGCGCGACCCTGCTGACAGGCGCATGGATCAGCTGGCTTGTCATGCGTTCACCTTTGTGGGTGCTGGGCTTCGCCCTATCTGTGCCGCGGCCATTGTCTCTTTAGCCATCAGGAAAAAGGTGAGGAGCCTTGTTGATTTCGCCAAATCTCGCAAGCGGGCGGAGGAGTAAAAAGACCTCAAAGCCTGTGTGGATTTTATTGCTATTGTAGTCTCGGCTATGGACGATAGTGTCCGGCTTGGTGCCAGGGCTTCGGCCCTGCTTGTTGCGCTTCGTCGGTCGCTCTGGCTGCGGCAGTGGTCGGCTGACGCTGTGGCCAAGAAGTTGCTCACTAATATCCCCTTCCCGGGGCTCAGGTTATTCGGGAAGCGTCTGGACCTTCTGGCCAAGGATGAAGACTCCCTCAGCGATGGAAGCTTGCGCTGCCCTTTCGGGGTTCTTCTGCCTATCGCTCCTTTCGAGGAGGAAGAGGCTCTTCATTTTCAGGTGGCCGCAGAGATTTCTGGGGTCAAGGTAGGTCTCGCGGCCGACCCAATCCCTCCTGGGGAGCTAAATCCAAACCCCCTGCCAAGTCCTCTCAGGCATGAGGGGGCGCCCTCACCCATCCAGGTGGGGGGACGGCTTCTGCTATTTGCTCACATCTGGAGACAGCACATCTCGGATCGGTGGATTCAGGAGATGGTGTCCTCCGGGTACAAGATAGAGCTGGCAGTTTGGCCGCCCTCAAGATTTCTTCGGTTGCGGATTTCCCGGAACGCCTTGACGCCGCAGGGCCTAAGGATGGCCGTTCAGAGCCTTCTGCTATCAGGTGAGATTTGTCCTGCTTCGGCAGGAATGGGGGTCGAGGGTTCTACTCCAATCTGTTCACGGTGCCCAAGAAGGACGGAAGGCTGCGACCTACCCTGGACCTGAAGGGTCTCAACAAGTTTGTCAGAGTCAGACATTTACCCATGGAGACCTTGCGGTCCGCGGTGAGCTCACTTCGGCCTGGCGACTTCATGACCACAGTGGACATCAAGGAAGCTTATCTGCACATCCCGATTTTTCAGGGGTATCAGAAGTTCCTGAGGTTTGCGCTGGAGGATCAGCATTACCAGTTTGTGGCACTGCCGTTCGGGATAGCCTCAGCCCCCCAGGTGTTCACCAAGGTGCTGGAGGGCAACATGGCTATCCTGAGGAACCAGGGCATTCGTGTTCTTCCTTATCTGGACGATTTGCTGATTGCGGCTCAGTCCCTTCAGCAGGCCGAGAGCGACACCTGGACGGTGTTATCCACTCTTGAGGATTTTGGATGGGTAATCAATTACCCCAAGTCGTCTATCACTCCCTCAATGGTGAGGTCTTTCCTGGGCATGACGTTGGACACCTCTCAGGTCAAGGTATTCCTGCCCCAGCAGAAGGTGGAGGGTCTCCAGACGCAGGTGCAGGCCCTACTGGCTTGTCGGCGGCCATCGATCCGTCGGGGGATGAAACTGGTGGGCCTCATGGTGTCCTGCTTCGAGGCAGTGCCCTTCGCCCAGTTTCACATGAGACCTCTTCAATTGAATCTGCTGGCCGGTTGGGACCGGACGCAGGAGTCCCTGGATCAGGAATTTTCACTGTCCCCCATGGTCAGACAGTCCCTCTTGTGGTGGTTGGACTCCAGAAACCTGTTCGTGGGCAAATCCTTTCTGACTCCCATGTGGGTTACCATGGACACCAGTCTGACCGGCTGGGGAGGTTTTTGGCAAACGCTGAAGTTCCAGGGTCAGTGGGGGCCACAGGAGGCCCACTTACCCATCAATCTCCTGGAGCTGAGAGCGATTCAGTTGGTGCTTCTTCATTTGACTCCCCATCTAAGGGGGCGTGCGATTCAGGTCCGCTCGGAAAATCAGACTGCTGTCGCCTACATCAATCACCAGGGCGGGACTCTGAGTAGGCGAGTTCTTCAGGAAGGACATAGACTGATCAGGACTTTTTTCCAAGGAGTTACCCATGTACGCCCACCGCGTAAGCCTGCATTCCCGGTGTGGGATTTTAATTTGGTGCTTTCTGTTCTCCAGGGTCCTCCCTTTGAGCCTTTTGCGACACTGCATTGTCTATCCTGACCCTAAAGGTGGTCTTTTTGGTAGCCATCACCTCGGTGCACCGTGTGTCTGAGCTGGCCGCGCTTTGTATGAAGCCTCCTTACTTTGAGCGGCATAAGCATAAGGTGGTTTTTCGCTTTAAAAGAAGTTTTTGCTAAGGTCGTTTCTCCCTTTCATCTTAACGAGGAAGTTGTTTTGCCTTCGCTGTGTCCAGAATCGTCTAATTCTAAGGAAAGGACCCTCCATGCCTTGTATGTGGTCAGTGCCATTAAGTACTACCTGGTTGCGACTGAATCCTTCAGGAGGTCGGATTCTCTCTTTGTTCTCACTGAAGGTTCCAGAAAAGGTTTGCCACCAGCCAAGTCCACTCTCAGTAAGTGGATCAGACAGGCGGTGGTGCAAGCATATTCTGCCAAGTGGAAGGAACCCCCTTTTCAGATCACAGCTCATTCTACCAGAGCTATTGGTGCTTCCTGGGCTTTTCAGCACCAGGCATCTGTTGAACAAGTTTGTAAGGCCCCAACTTGGTCTTCTTTTCAAACCTTTACTAAGTTTTTCAAGGTTGATGTAAGGGCCTCAGCTGATGCTGTTTTTGGCCGAAAGGTGCTTCAGGCGGTAGTGAAATGAACTACATGCTGTTCCGCACTGGGGATCCCGTGCTAATGGACACTGCTTTTGGATGTCCCAACTGTCATTACTTCTGAGACGACCTGGACTGGATATAGTGAAAAATACAATTCTGTGAAACTCACCTGTAGAATTGTTTTTGAATATATCCAGTCCAGGTCGTCCCACCCCGCCCTTGGTTTCATTATCTCTTGTTTGCCGGTTATGGTAATTACCTTTTATATTGGACCGTTGTCCTTAGTTCTTTGTGGGAGAGAGTACATGCTGAAGCTATGTGAGTTAACATGGTTCCTTGGCCTCCCGGCCTGTCTCCTTTTACTGCTTTTTGACCTCTGGGAATTCTATTGAGACAGCTCCTTTTATAGGGGGCCGGGAGGAGTTACAGCTCTGGATCTTGCAGTAACTGCGCCACCTGGTGGCGGACTACCCAACTGTCATTACTTCTGGGACGACCTGGATTGGATATATTCAAAAACAATTCTACAGGGGAGTTTCACAGAATTGTATTTTTTCTGTACCAGATTTTAACGCCACCTCCACCTCAGCTTTGCATAAACATAACAGTGTAACAATGGGATCCACTCTTCCTCCATCAACACAAGTGCCATGAAAACATAGAGCATTGTAATAATCATTTAAAATAAAAAAAAAATTAAAACAATAGCTCATCTCAGCATGGCTTACCTCTCCAGTCAGTAGCACTGAGATCTGATTGATGGCTTCCAAGATCTTTTTGTCCTTCCTCTCCTCTTTAAGGGAAGGAGAATCAGAATCCAGGGTGGCACTCGGGTCACCATCTGTAGAGGTGCTGTTCTTGATAGGCCCATAGTCCTTTAAGGTGATAAAACATTAATGCGTTAAAGAGGACCAACACCCAAATGGGTGTATTAGCAATGAGGATGCCTTTCCTGTTCATGGACCAACACCCATTTGGTGTGAAATGGATGTTGGTCCACTTTAAGCTCTAAACAGCAATGGTTAATTTTTGTTTAATCCCAGGATGCCGCTCACCTCTCCCGTAAGTAGGTAGATGATCTCCAGGGTGAGCTTCAGGACCTTCTTGGCCACGGGATCCTGGCCCTTCTCCATCCTTGGGGAGGTGTTGGCTTCTGAGGACATCCAGAAACTTCTATAAAACGAACAACGTGCTTAAAGGGCAGGTTTACTTTTGTGACCCAACAGACCCCAGACCAGATGTGCGAATAAGCACATGGAGCCAACCACCAAGGCTGGCCAGTTGCACACAGGTTGCCACCGCCAAGGCTGGCCATTTGCACACAGGTAGCCACCGGCAAGGCTGGCCAGTTGCACACAAGTCGCCACCGCCAAGGCTCGCCAATTGCACACAAGTCGCCACCGCCAAGGCTCGCCAATTGCACACAAGTCGCCACCGCCAAGGCTCGCCAATTGCACACAAGTCGCCACCGCCAAGGCTGGCCAGTTGCCATGCACTGATCTCACTGACGCGCCTCAGTCCAGAGAACTTCTATTTACTTTTAAGCAGTCCCACATCTATTTCCTTCCTAATGGGTGTAGGGCCGCATAGTTACAGTCTCAGGGGAGGGGGCATCCAGGTTGTTGGAGCCCCCCCATGCACAATGACCACCCACAACCCCCCTGAAATCCTTACCTTGGGCTAAAATGCCATCCCGCAATTGGCCTGGCGACGGCCAGGGAGTGCCCAGGGCCCACACGACCATCGGTAAGGATTTTGGGGGATTGCAGGGGGTCATTGTGAGGGGGGGGGTCCAGCAATCTGTGCCGTACTCCAGCCCTCCTACCAGAATGGCTTGGCACGAGGATGCGGCTCCGCTGCAGTTGCATCACAGGAACATGGCGTGGGAACAGTATGCGAGTGTGGGCGTGCGCAGGGGGTTCACACAGTGCTTAAACCGGACCAGCGCCTGTTTTTTTTTCCCACAGGTTTTGGTCCCACAGACAGCTAAAAAAAAAAAACAAGCTCGGAGGGGGGCATCCAGAATGCTGGAGCCCCCCCGAACATAACCCCCATAATGCTCAACTTCACTCCGAGCCAGAGGCCGGGAAGGGAATCCCGCGATTGGCTGGTGGGCGGTCATAGGGGCAGGTCGTTCCAGGAACGGCGGACTCCTCCCAACCATACCAAGCCAGACGCTCTGCCTCTCATCTGCTCCTAACACCTCCGGCACTTCTCTGGAATACTTTCAAAAGTACCTTCAAAACTAACCTGTTCAGATGAGCACAACGATGGCAGGTTTTGCTCCATGCCTCTGGAGGAGTTCACACAGTGGGGCATCCCCATTTGGAAAGCCAGCGACCAGCACCAGAATCCTGGCCACAGTGGGGGTGGGTTTTGTTCTGCTTTAAACTGGACCTTCACCCTCATTAAGAGCCTATGTTGTATGTTTCCCTCCCTGTACATACAGATTGCCCACATTAATCCGGACCTTCACCCTGAATAAGAGCCTATCTTGCATGTTTCCCCCCTGTACATACAGATTGCTCACATTAATCATATAATAAATAATTAAAATCATCCTACCTGCACCTAGTGCAATTTCTGAACCAAGATGGCGGCATATGGAGTCAGACAGTAGGTGTCTTATGACTGTGCTGCTCGGCATTCTGGGATTGCTGTCCTTTTCCTGACCCCAGCTCTACTCTGTCTGTGCAAAGCACAGCTATAACCCCGCCCCTGCACTTTATCCCGCTCTCCTCTCCTATGTATGTAATGCTTCTGAGGCAAGATGGCGGTGCCTGTATCCTAGAGTCCTGAACAGATTTGCAGCCCATTGGGGGAAAGAATAATAAGTGACTAAAAATGTAAGATATATTAATATTAGATGTGGGGAAATAGTTTTTTTCAAGGTCTGGGCATTTTTATTAATGGATGCTGAAGGTTCGCTTTAAAGTGGAAAAACTTACAGCGATCGGCCCAGGAATCTATATCGGCTGCATCCCCGCTATCCCTCTAGCAGGGCGCGTGCCCCCACCAGGCATTTGTGAATGGCCGTCGCGGCCATGCTCCTTGTTAGAGGGAAGCAGGAGATGCGGCCGACACGACGACAACAAAGAAAGTACCCCCCGGAAACAGCATAACATATGGTAAGCACGGTAGTATCGATCATAAAGTGCCAGAAATCTGTGTGAAACCCCCCCGGGCAATCACTCACCTTTCCCCAGTCCAACAACCCCTGAGCGGGCTCTCGTCCAAACAGAGCCGCTCTCTGACGTATTTTGGCAAGGTTCATTGTGAGCGAGCGAAGTGAGA
The DNA here is from genome assembly GCA_027917425.1 of Gastrophryne carolinensis. Lineage (NCBI taxonomy): Eukaryota > Metazoa > Chordata > Amphibia > Anura > Microhylidae > Gastrophryne > Gastrophryne carolinensis. Next base: position 627,639,008 of record CM051235.1, read on the forward strand.
GCAGGCACATCCTCGGGCTGTGTGTGCGCTCCTGCCCCAGCCATTTAGATAGCCCGGGGCGTGAGCACAAGGGATGGGGCCGCTTTTGCTTCCTATTTACACCAATCAGAGCAGCTGAATTACGTCACTTCAGCGTGCCTCTCTGATTGGACGAGAGCCCGCACAGGCGCCACTGGACCGGGAAGAGGCGAGTCTGACACGTCGATCTGGGGGCTTTCACACATCCCAAATCAGGATGCCCTGGGGGTGCGGAACAAAACCCAGGAAAGTTAAAATCCTGGGTTTCGTTCCGCTTTAAATACATAATAATACTATGATAAAAACAGAATAATTCAATCTAAAATAAAATACAATATAAATACTACATAGCAGGGGCACTCAACCAATTTTTGTAAAGGTCCATTTACAGACATCCAGCGAGATGTAAAGGTCCGGGTGGGGGGCTGTTGTGGGGGTGGATAGTTAGAAATCAGCACTCTGGGGGAGGGTCTATAGATTCCACAGGCAAAACTAAGGAAGGCTGCTTGCCCGCCCCCCACACACCCAAAGAATCCTATTGGCACTGGAGAATGTTTTTTTTGGCCCCACAGAACCTAAAGCTCTGGTCTGTGGCACACCGCACATTCTGTGCATGCCGCAAACGGGTAAACTAGGGCCCAAAATGTTACCGGCAATAAGGTCTGGTAACAGGAAGGGAGGGATGGAGAGAGAGCTGGGAGAAGGGACGGATGGGCAAAACTGGGAGGAAAGGAATGGATGGGCAGAGCTGAAGAGGGGTAGATGGCCAGGGCTGGAAGAAAGAGTAATGGGTTGGCAAAGCTGGGAGGACAGGGACTGGAGGGGCAACGCTGGGGAGGACAGGCACTGGAGGGGCAACGCTGGGGAGGACAGGCACTGGACGGGCAACGCTGGGGAGGACAGGCACTGGACGGGCAACGCTGGGGAGGACAGGCACTGGACGGGCAACGCTGGGGAGGACAGGCACTGGACGGGCAACGCTGGGGAGGACAGGCACTGGACGGGCAACGCTGGGGAGGACAGGCACTGGACGGGCAACGCTGGGAGGGCAGGCACTGGACGGGCAACGCTGGGAGGGCAGGCACTGGACGGGCAACGCTGGGAGGACAGAGATGGACGGGGCAAAGCTGAGGGGACTGGGATGGATGGGGCAAAGCTTGGGGGGGACAGAGATAGATGGGGCAAAGCTGAGAGGACTGAGATAGATGGGGCAAAGCTGAGAGGACTGAGATAGATGGGGCAAAGCTGAGAGGACTGAGATAGATGGGGCAAAGCTGAGAGGACTGAGATAGATGGGGCAAAGCTGAGAGGACTGAGATAGATGGGGCAAAGCTGAGAGGACTGAGATAGATGGGGCAAAGCTGAGAGGACTGAGATAGATGGGGCAAAGCTGAGAGGACTGAGATAGATGGGGCAAAGCTGAGAGGACTGAGATAGATGGGGCAAAGCTGAGAGGACTGAGATAGATGGGGCAAAGCTGAGAGGACTGAGATAGATGGGGCAAAGCTGAGAGGACTGAGATAGATGGGGCAAAGCTTGGGGGGGACTGAGATAGATGGGGCAAAGCTTGGGGGGGGACTGAGATAGATGGGGCAAAGCTTGGGGGGGACTGAGATAGATGGGGCAAAGCTTGGGGGGACAGAGATAGATGGGGCAAAGCTGAGGGGACAGAGATAGATGGGGCAACGCTGAGGGGACTGGGATGGATGGGGCAGAGTAGGGGGGTCAGCATTGTATGGGGCAAAGAGAGAAACAAAGCTTGTGTGCGCCTTGCAATGCACCTTCCCGCCCCCGCAGTACTTCATATTGCAATGCTAGGAGCCATGACGCTGGCCGGGAGACTAAGCGCTACATCATCGATCAAGGGGATCAGCTCTGAGCACAGCAACACAGAAGCAACTGAGTGCAGGGCTGTCAGGGCAGGAAATCTGGTGCCGAGGTCCGCATTCGGACCCAGATCCACCAGTTGAGTACGACTTCTATATAATAATATAAATAAAATAAAAAAAATAGAGAGACAAAGAGCTAAAATAAAAAAAAAAAGGTAAATGTAAAAATGGTAAAATTCTAAACTATATTGTAAGAAATAAATAAAAATAATAAAATAAAAATAGAAACATTAGAATAATGCGGAGAAACAGGACAAACTGCGGCGACACAATGACAACAAAGAAAGTACCCCCAGTAAAAGCATAACATATGGTAAGCGCGGCAGTAGGGATCGTAAAGCACCATAAATCCCACCCCCGAGGTGATTGGCCTCAGATATTTAGGTTATTAGTGGGGGGAGGGGTTTGGGATGGGGAATGCTGGGATTGGGTTGCTGACCCTTCCCCCCTCTCAATGGTTGGTAAACATTGTTATCGGTGGTAAACACTGTTGCCCCCCCATTACTCACCTGTCTATATACAGAGGTCCTGAGCCTCAGGGGCGAGGATGGGAACCCGGGGAGGACATGAGAAGCAGCAGGGGGACAGCTCCAGCGCTGACATAACTTACACACCGGATATTGGCTTAGCATAAACTTCCTGCCTGCATTCCAAGCCTCGCTCTCATTCCATTTCCTGCTTAGCAGCCAATGGTCTGCTTCTTCTCGAGGTGACGACACTGATTTTCCGGCCTTGCAGCGTCATCCATTCAGCAGCGGAAAAGGCCTTGTTCTCCTGTGTCCGCTCTGTCGCCATTTCGTCGTAGACCGCCTCTCGGTTCTGCTCGTAGAGAAATAAAAACACGCGCATTTAAATGAATACGTGACTGGATTTAGTGCGCAGGTCTAACCCGTATGCAGGTTATGCATTATATTATAAATATTTTCACATTTTTTCCGGTCCGTCTTTGGTCTTTGACCTTGTAGCTATAGCTAATGCGAGATTATTGTTTAGATTTTTGTCTCCGCCTCTCTGGGGCAGACGCCATTTTCTCGAAGACCATTTTGTCATAGAAACCAACGAAGACAACGCTCACAAAATGGCGCAGCGATTGAAGACATTTCTATAAACATCATTTTAATGACTTAAAAATTACAGAAAGGGGCCGCGGGTTGTAGATCCAGGGGTGCCAGTGACTGTAGGGTATGTGTTTGCGTTGGCTTTGGGTAACTTTGAAGCCCCTTGTCGGGCCGAGGAAGCTGCCGTACTACCACTCCCATGATCCTCTGCGGGCGAGAGATCGCTTCCCGGGTGCAGTTTCAGGGTGATTGCCTCGCAGCGTTATGGAGGGGCTCCTTACATGAGCGCTGCCGTCTGCTTCAGGAGGTAAGTGGCCGCTGGGCTCGTCATGGCGGCCATGCTAATTGTATGCTAATTAGATGACAGCTCCTTTAATAGGCAGCCAGAGGGAATCCATCCAATAATATTGCGTCGGCATTATCTGGGTGCGGCCCCTTTAAGAGACAATTGATCATCTGATCGGTTATGGCTTGTTCTGATCCGATTGGTTAAATGTGATGGAAAGCGACGACCGATAAATGTCACCGCCCCATCCTCGCCCTTCCCCGCTGCTTCTCATACTGCCAGTCCTTTTCTTTCTACCCCTGGGATAACGCCCCCCCCCTCAGGGTCGATGTCGCCCTCTCATGGTTTTCCCCACCATTTGTCTCCTCTCCTCCTCCTTTATCTGTTGGTTTGCCGTGTGGTTCAGTCCCGGGGCCCCCGCTCTTCTCTGTTTACACCAATGATCTTGCACTGTAAAAGTCCTGTCATGGCCGCTTACTTCTCAGATCCTCGTTTGTCTGTTAAAGTGGACCAAAACCAAAGATTTTGACTATCCTGGGTTTTTGTCCTTGCCTCCGAGGCACCCAGATCGGGGATGCCCCTCTGTGTGAAACCCCCCAGATCACCGAAGCCAACTCATCTGTTCCCGGGCCTATGGTGCACGCGCGGCCGCTCGTCCAATCAGCGCGCTCCGAGCCGCTGATGTCACACCGTCTAAGACGAGTGGATCCGAAGAACAAAGAGGGACTGTGGACGGCTCGCCACATCCACCTCAAAAGAGCACCAATCAATAAGTATATCCCAAAGCTTTATTATACAAAAAATCTATATTTACACACAATCACATCATACAAGACAAAATTAAAAACAGCTGCATTTGCCCCAAATTATCAATATCATTAAAGCGGTCCTTCACTCTGAATAAGAGCCTATCTTATATGTGTCCCACACCCTGTACATACAGATTGCTCACATTAATCCGGACCTTCAGTCTGAATAAGAGTCTATCTTATATGTTTCCCACACCCTGTACATACAGATTGCTCACATTAATCCGGACCTTCACTCTGAATAAGAGTCTATCTTATATGTTTCCCACACCCTGTACATACAGATTGCTCACATTAATCCGGACCTTCACTCTGAATAAGAGTCTATCTTATATGTTTCCCACACCCTGTACATACAGATTGCCCACATTAATCCGGACCTTCACTCTGAATAAGAGTCTATCTTATATGTTTCCCACACCCTGTACATACAGATTGCCCACATTAATCCGGACCTTCACTCTGAATAAGAGTCTATCTTATATGTTTCCCACACCCTGTACATACAGATTGCCCACATTAATCCGGACCTTCACTCTGAATAAGAGTCTATCTTATATGTTTCCCACACCCTGTACATACAGATTGCCCACATTAATCCGGACCTTCACTCTGAATAAGAGTCTATCTTATATGTTTCCCACACCCTGTACATACAGATTGCCCACATTAATCCGATTCACCCCTGGGTGTTGGCCCACTTTAAACATCCAAGATGGCGGCCCATGGGACTTCAGGCAGCCTGCAAACAGGAAGTGTCTTTTGACTGTGTCGCTCTGCATTCTGGGACTGCTGACCATTTCCTCACCCCAGCTATGCTCTGCCTGTGCAAAGCACAGCTATAACCCGCTCCCCTGTACTTTATCCCACTCTCCACTCCCACAGTATGTGTGATGCTTCTGAGGCAAGATGGCGGCGCCCGTATCCTAGGGTCTTGAACAGAGTTGCAGCCCAGTGGGGGAAAGAATAATAAGTAAGTGACTAAAAACCTAAAATATATAGTTTTCGTCCTTGCCTCGGTGATATCCTGATTTTGTATACCCCACTGTGTGAAACCCCCCAGATCGGCCTGTGTAGATTCGCCTCTTCCTGGGCTAATGGCGCCTGCACGGCTCCTGTACAATCAGAGTCGCCTGCTGAAGTGATGTCATTTTGTGGCTCTCGCTGTTAATGGGGAGCGAGAGCGGCCGCATCCCCTGCTGCCCCGCACTCATGCCCCAGCTTATCTGAATAGGGGCCGGGGCAGGAGGCTCTCGCTCCCCATTCACACTAATCAGAGCCGACTTAACGTCAGTTCAGCGGGCGGCTCTGATTGGACAAGAGCCCACACAAATGTGCTGTCGGAGGGGGGAAAGGTGAGTGATTACTGGCACCCTGGAGAGTTTCACACAGCGGGGTATTCCTAACTGAAATGGCGGGAGGGAGTAAGCCTGCCCTGGAGTCTCATAAATGCCAGGGTGGGTTTTGGTCCACTTTTATTGGGCTCAGCTGGCAAATTAAAGTGGACCAAAACCCAGGATCTTGACTATCCTGGGTTTTGGTCCTTGCCCCGCTGTGTGAAACCCCCAGGTTGCCCAAACTCACCTTTTCCCGGTCCAACGGCGCATATATGGCCTCTCGTCCAATCAGCACGCTTGGATCCGCTCACCTTAGACTAAGGGGTGGGAACGTATCTGAGCACGCTGATTGGACGGAAGGCCTTGCATGCATCCTAGCACTGAAGAGAGGTGAGTTAGTTCAGGAACACTGGCAGTCGCATCCCCCGCTACCCTCTAACAGGAAGCGTGCACGCGCCGGCCATTCACAAATGCCTGGGACGGGCACGCGCCCTGCTAAAGGGATATCAGGGGTGCGGCCACTGCTCGCGCATGCGCTGTTGGACCGGGGAAGAAGGTGAGTTACTGGGCAACCTGGGGGATTTCACACAGCGGGGCATCACGATTTTGGTTGCCCCGGGTGGAGGGAACCAATCGGCCCTTGAATCTTATAGAGGGTTTTGGTCCACTTTAATGATCACAAGTGTGGGAGACCTTCCCATCCAACTATACTTACATCCAATCTGCATAATAATTTGGGACGCCTTGTCCCTCCCTATTGGATGGTAACTGGCTGAAGATCCTTTCATGCCTGCGTACTCCCTCAAGCGATGCTCGTGACAGTTAGACACTGCCCGTCGTCCAGATACCATCACCTCTTGTCTGTGGCCACCTCACAGCTACGACATGTTAGCGACAAGTCGATTGTGCTCATCAGTGGACCGTCACCCTCGCGTGATCGGCCCGGGAATCTATAAGATTCCCGGGCCGATTACCTCCCTCCCCGCGGGACATCCGAGATCGGGATGTCCCGCGGGGTGAAACCCCCCCAAACACCCCAAATCCACCTATCTTGCCTAGATGTGCACGCGCCCGTGCCGGCCGTCCGTGAATGTCGGGCGCGCGTACGTCAAGAGTGACGCGCGGGAGGCGGCGGCGGAGGAGCCGCTTGTCCGGTCCTGTCAGACCGCTTGTCCGGCCGCGCTGATTGGACAGCGCGGCCACGTGGGAGCGGGGAGAGGTGAGTTTTCCTGGTGTTTGGGGGGGTTTCACACAGTGGGGCACCCCGATCGGGGGTGCCCCACCGAAGTGGACCAAGACCCAGGATAGTCAAAATCCTTGGTGTTGGTCCACTTTAAGTGATTTATATTGTGTATGTTTCTTGTAGTATTTTGCCGATCACCCAGAGGCGGAGTCACCCGGAGGAACCCCGCCCACTCCCCCCACACCCTCGGCTCTGACTGGACAATGGAGAACGGTCACATGACCGAGCAGATATTGCAGCTCACCCTGGAGATCCTCTACCTGCTAACTGGAGAGGTGAGGGGGATTCTGGGAGGTCACATGATATCACAATCGTTTCTATGGCCAAAATGATGTCATCGAGGTGCCAAGCTTTTCTTTTGTTTGTTTGCAACTGTAAAACAATTTTCCCTGGCAACAATGTGTTTTCCTTAGCAACTGGCGTGTTTGGTGTACCTGGCAGAGACTCTGGCTTGCTAATCCTCTGATTGGCTGAGGCAGAGGCGATGCTCCACCCTCCTGAGCTCATAGGTTAAGTGATTCCGCGGCGCTGGTCATTGCAGATCCGGCGCTCCAGAACTCACCCGATCGCTTTCATAGGGCTGCAGCCGCCAGCTCCTGTGCCATCCAGAGGCGGAATTGCGACTCGCCATCAGTCACCGGGGTGTTGTCACACCCTCTCCATTCATTGCAATGGAGGTAGTGGGTGAGGCCTTACACCCCCCATCTTCATTGTAGTGAATGGAGGGGGAGTGGCCACACACCCTGCGACTGATGGCGGCACGGAAGTGCCGGAGAATAGAGTTTCAGGCCCCCGATAAAGCGATCGACTGAGTTCTGGAGCACTGAACTTGCAGTGACCAGCGGCCAGGGCCGGCGTCAGAACCCGGCAAGGCGGGGCAGCTGCCAGGGCCCCTATCCTCTAAGGGGGCCCACTGACAGGGCCAGCCTTTAGGGTGTGCGACGGTGCTTGACCGGCGGCGGACTGGGAGTCACAGCGCGACAGCAATGACCGAGATGGCGGTGCCACTTCTTTTCCCGCTGGGCGGGGACAACACTATGCAGCAATAAGGTTCCGCTGCTTCCTGTGCTGTCCCTCACCGGGGAGAGAGGAAAAGGCCACAACACCACATGACAGGTGTGCCGGTGAGCTGCGGGTGATCAAACAGCAGACGGCAACAAGGAGACCTGGAGTGTGAGTCAGGAGGGAAAGCTCTGTAAAGGTAAGTTCTTTTCTCCAGCCAAGTCCACGAGGAGGTGGTTGGGAGTGGGATCAGGTTTGCTGTTGATGGTATGTGGGAGATCAACTCGGCCCTTCCCTTGGAGTATATGAGACTCCAAGGCTGGCTGATTCCCGCTCCCACAGTCCGGGATGCCCTGCTATTTGAAACCCCTCCAGTTGCTCGTTATCTTTACCAGTTTGATGAGCCCACGGCGCATGAGCGGCCAGCCGTGGCATCACTGGCTTCCTTCCATGCCCGTCGCACATCCGAAGGATGTGAGTGATGCCCATGTGCCGCTCGTGTGTGGGGCTTCTCCAGCCACACAATAATATGCACAGCTGGAGAAGCTGATTGGACGAGAGGCTATGCATGAGCCGTTGGACTGAGGAAAGGTCAGTTTACTGGGTGAATGACGGGGTTCCACACAAAGGGGCATCTTGATTTAGATTCCAGCGGAGGAAGTGCTGGGTTTTATTCTGCTTTTAAGTTGCCCACCCCAGCTGATTTCCTATCCCTGGACAACCCAATCTGTGATACCCTAATGTGTGATACCCCCTGAGATTACTGGCATAGCCACTATGCAAGCAATTTCACCCCTGAGTTTTGGTCCGCGTTTCAGGGGCATCTTAATTTGGGATGCCCATGTTTGTGAAAGAACCCTCCTGGTTTGCCATTAACTCAAACTGGCGACCCCACACTGCATTCACCAGATCCAGGAAAGTAATGAACAAAGGGGAGTGGGTCACACACAGGGGCATCCAAAATCAGGAGCATCTAGATTTCGTTTAGACTCCGAGGTCAGGTATAAAGGGGTTTGGTGCACTTCAAAGTAGACCAAAACTAGAGTTTTGGTCCAAATAGCCTGATCCTTAGGGGGCATCCAGATTTGGGACGTCCCTCTGTGATGTGACGCGACTCTTCACCACAAAGGGGCTCACTGAGACCATGCCGCCCAAGGGCCCACATAAACCTGGAGCCGGGCCTGCTAGCGACGCAGGACAAAAAGGTAAGTACCCCTTTTTTTTTTTTTTCATTTCCCTGCTGTATGACTTTAAAGTGGACCAAAACCCAGGATTTTGACTATCCTGGGTTTTGGTCCTTTCCCCTGGTGCTGCGTGAAACCCCCCAGATCACCGAAGCAGACTCACCTTCTTCGCCATAAACAAGGTTTCATGAGAGGCCGCCGGGGCTGGAAGATAGCTCCCCGCCATTGGTCAGTACGAAAATGCTGGTACTACATGGGTTGTGTCTTGTTCCCCCGGGGCATCCCCAATCCCCAAATGTGGGAACACCTCCAAGTTCGCCAAACTCCCCTCTCCTAGGTCCAACGGCGTGTGAGGGTGCTCAGCCAATGAGAGTCATTTGCTATATTTACATCTTTTGTTAAACGGCTCTCCATGACTGTAATGGGGGCGTGCACTGCTTCATCCATGGCCGTGAACTTGCTCCATTGACAAAAATGAGAGCCACCTGCCGAATTACGTCAGTTCAGTTGTATTTGCTGTTGGACCAGGGAAAGGTGAGAGTGCACAGGCGTCCTGGTGGGTTTGGCCGGCCTTGGAATCTTTTAGATTCCAGCCCTGTTGCTAGTGGGTTTGTTCCGCTTTAACAGCCCCTATAAAGAATGTCGGTCAGTTCACAATAGACAAAGCAAATTTATTAATCTTCATGATTTTCAGGATTATGAAGTCGTCAGTAAGTCGACCAGAAACACAGGGCGCGATATTGCTCGTCATCCCGGACGAGCCCCCAAATTTAATGACGAGAAGATCCTGGAGGTTACAAAGAAGATCATCGAGCTGCTGACGGGAGAGGTGAGCCTGGCAGCCGCTTCTGAATCGTCATCCCATTAAAGTGAGGGCGGGGCGTGTCTAGATGGTGATGATGTCTTTGTGTGTGTCAGGTTCCTATAAGGTGTCAGGATGTGGCTGTCTATCTCTCCATGGAGGAGCGGGAGTATCTGGAGGGGCACCGGCATTTCTACACAGACGCCTTGAGAGAAAATCAGCCGACTCCCAAAACAAAAGGTAAATGTAAAGTGATTGGCAGGTCAAAAGTTTAAAGAATAAATATCAGTATCTTACCTTTCATTACGTGGATTCAGCACTGTGCTTCCTCTCCTGTCTGCCTTCTTAGTGAGGAAAATCACATCCTCATTCAGCTTTCAGTCCCCACCCCGCTGACCTGGTCCTTCAATCAACCTTCAGTGGACCAAGAATGGAAACACCTCCCCCCCCCCCCACTGCCTCCCTAGACGTCCTGATTGGCTGCTTCTCTCTGCAGCTCTGAAACCCCGTTCTCCTCTCTCATCACAGTGTGTTTACATCACATTGCTGATCTAATACTTTTAAAGATAACTTAGGAACTACAGGGTCTTTTTAAAGAGGATCAAAACCCCAACCCAACGCCCCTGGATCCTATAAGATTCTAGTGCGGGTAGATTCCCTCCCCCCGGGGCATTCAGAATTGGGATGCCCTACTGTGTGAAACCCCCCAAGTCGCCCATAAACTCACCTTCTTTCCAACGGCCTCATCCCAGCTATCCCTTTAGCAGGACACGTGCCTGCGCCAGGCATTTGTGAATGGCACTCTCCCTGTTAGAGGGTAGTGGAGGATGTGGCCCCCAGCACGCTCGGATCCGCTCGCATTAGACAAGCTCTTAGATGAAGGGGCGGGAGCAGATCCGGACGCGCTGATTGGACAAGAGGCTGCGCATGCGCCATAGGACCGGAAGGAAGGGCGAGTGAGATCGGGTGATCTGGGGGGTTTCACACAGCGGGGCATCCCCGATCGTGGTGCCCTGGGGGCAAAGACGAAAACACAGGATAGGAAAAATCCTGGGTTTTGGTCCACTTTAAAAAACTGATTGATGTTTAGGGTGGTGCAACGTGTAGCAGCAGTGGGTGAGCGTTTCCCTAGTCTGTGTCTAGACTCACTCTCCCTGCATCAAGGGCCACACCTAATGTCCTGAAGGTCCCTTGCTGCTGTCTCTGTCCTGAGGCCTAACTAAATCTGTTACTCCAGTGCACCACTCAGCGGTATCACATACAAACGTGATAACCTGCCATTGGTTTCAGTAGCCTTGGAGTAGAAGGGGTGCCGTTCAGCCACCAATGTCCGAAGGCCACACAAAAAGACTCGGAGGGCCACATCCGGCCCCCAAGCCTTGAGTTTGACGCATGTGCATTAGATCATAAGAACCCAAAGAGGGTGGCCATGCTGGTTGGCGGGATAGAGCCCCTCAAATATCTGCTCACAAGGCCTGAGAATAGTGCTGGAGAGAGCTTCTACTAACCTGCCCCCTACATGAAGCCATGGTTGAACATTGTCGTTCTTCTGTTCTCTTCCAGATCCTTCAGAAACCCCGAGAACCTCAATGGACTTTAAGATACGTGTGGCTGTGTCCCATGAAGGTCAAAGCCTGGAAGTGTGTAGATCTAATACGGATGATGAACGTAATGTTGAAGAAAGCCCAAACGCTCATCAAGTTGGGTTCTCTTCAGTCACATGTACAGAACCCACCCAAACACACCCTGATGGCAGCAACGATGAGTCCTTCTGGCCTTCTACTTTCCAAGGAAATCGTGATGGCGTCGGAGACTCGATGGCATCGGAACTGCCACACTCATTGGCTGGAGCATACTGTGCCAAGAACAAGGTCCACCTTCTCCCTGAACAGGAAGCCAGTAAGGTCACAAGTCACAAATCTTGTGAAGAACCCTCAACGTCGCAGCCAGAGTATAACCAAAGTCATGATGACACTCCATACCCGTCAGCATCCCGGTTATACAGTGAGGATGACCCTGCCCCCGCAGACCCATATGCTCCTTCTTACGGTAGACAGGGGCCACACCTATCTGCCCAAAGCAACGAAGAACCCAAAACCCTCATGTTCACCAGCATTTACACCCCCGTCTCTTTAACGCAAGAGGAGCTGAGAAACATCAAGCAGGAATTGGTAACGTGGGAAGAGGAAGGCCACTGTTTTCAAGAAATCTACGTTTCAGGCAAACACGTACCAGATACAGCGGTGCACTCTAACAGCGGAGGACACGTCTACCGCAACGTCCAGGTCAAGGTGGAACAAGAGGAGGACAACAGAAACCGCTACGAGTCCCCAGATCAGGAGCACATGGAGTTCGTGGATATCCGTATGGGTGAGGATGGTGAGGTAGCCATTAATCCTGGAAATCTCAACGGCCAGACTGTGCTGAACTACGTCGGACACGACGGGAACTTTGACAGCGGTTTCGGCTACAGCCTGGCGCAAATATTTAACTGCCCGGACTGCAAGCGTTCCTTTTCCAGCGCCACCACTTTGGCCAAACACCAGCTGATGTGCCGGGGCAGGAAACCGCACGTGTGCTCCGGATGCGGTAAATGCTTCGCCAGCGCCTCCTACCTGGTGATCCATGAGCGCATCCACACGGGGGAGCGTCCCTTTTCCTGCTCCCACTGCGGCAAAAGCTTCTCCCGGAAGCCCGACCTGGTCCGGCACGAGCGCATCCACACCGGGGAGCGCCCCTTCGCCTGCCCGGACTGCGGCAAGCGCTTCACCAGCGTCTCCAATATTTTCATGCACAGGCGCATTCACACAGGCGTGAAGCCCTTCCCCTGCTCCCACTGCGGCAAGAGGTTCATCAAGAAGTCCGACCTGGTGCGACATGAGAAGATCCACCTGCCCCAGGGGCCGCTGCCCTGCCCCGAGTGCGGCAGAGTATTTGCCTCCAATCTCATTCTGAATAAGCATATGCTGAGCCACGCCGGGAACTTACAACTGACTGTTCAGGGGGGCAGTTGATTTAAAGGGCACATTTTCGAAAAAAACTGATGGCGGAGATCTTGGGGGGTCTTGTATTCAGCTGCTTTGAAATAAACCTGTCTCTGTATCAGACATAGCAAGGTGTTAGTACCTTCATGATGTTCCTCCTAGGAGCTTTCCAACAACACCACTCATGTGCTGGCATGAGAGATTTTATGGGAGGTAGAAACATGTAACCCTGACCGGCCATCTTACCAAGGTGCCAGGAGAAGTGCTTACCTGCAGGCAATTCTACTGAAGTCGGCCTATTACCCGGAACTAAGCCAATGGGGGAGCAGGAGAGGCGTGCTAGGCAGGACAGTAAGCCCGAGTCTATGGCACAGGAATACTTCTAAGTAGAAGGTCCTGTTTAGAGTGCGTACAAAGCTGTGGTGCGTCAGAGCAGACACCATAGCAGCATATGTGTGGGATCTTAGGAAGTATAACAAAGCCTTGGACATTGGACAACATGGCGTCAGCGATCGGAACGCGCTGATTGGACGAGTGGCTGCGCATGCTCCGTAGAGCCGGGAAAAGGCGAGTTGGCTTTGGCGATCTGGGTGGTTTCACACAGCGGGCGATCAGGGTGCCCCGGGGGAAAGGATCAAATCCCAGGATAGGTTTGGTCCACTTTAAGATGAGGACATAAACTGTTAGAGGTAGGTCATAGCACACCACATCATTTTAGTTAGTAGCAAGTTCAGGAATATGAAGAAGGGGTTCTGTATAATCAAGTACACCCACTCAATGTGTACCCCAACAATCTATATCTACAATTATGAAAAACAAACAGTTGTGATTTAATATAAATGTGCAAAAGTTTATACAGTGAATAACAGGTAATAAATATACAATGGTATCCCATAAACGGGGGACTATCAGAACATGTCCAATATTTACTATTTCAATGCATAACATACAGCAAAACAAGCGTTTTAACAAGACATCAGAAAAAGCTCACATGCTGGTTGAATAAGAACCTTGAGGTTTCGGTCAATAGCGGTCCGCTCCTCTTGAGAAAGGGGTTATTGACCAAAACGCTGAGGTTCTTATGCAACCAGTCTTGTTAAAACGCTTGTTTTGCTGTATGTTATGCATTGGAATAGAGAATATTGGACACTCTCCAGGACTCTGCATAATACTGAACCACGGTCTCTCAATTGACTTATACTGTCTGTACTACCTTTTATTCCTGAACTGTGATCCGTCGTCGCCTTATAGACTCCATAGCAGCGTTCTGATAGACCCCCGTTTATGGGATACCATTGTATATTTATTACTTGTAATTCACTGTATAAACTTTTGCACATTTATATTAAATCACAACTGTTTGTTTTTCACAATTGTAGACATAGATTGTTGGGGTACACATTGAGTGGGTGTACTTGATTATACAGAACCCCTTCTTCATATTCCTGAATTTGCTACTAACTAAAATGATGTGGTGTGCTATGACCTACCTGACCTGACACATTCTGTGTCAGTTTATGTCCTCATCTTAAAGTGGACCAAAACTATCCTGGGTTTTGATCCTTTCCCCCGATCCCCCACTGTGTGAAACCTCCCAGATTGCTGAAGCCAACTCGCCTTTTCCCGGCCCTACGGCGCATGCGCGGCCACTCGTCCAATCAGCGTGCTCGGAGCGCTGACGTCACGTCGTCTAAACCTTTGTCTAAGGCCAGCAGCTCCGAGCTCATTGGTGGCCGCATCCCCCGCTTCCCTCTAACAGGGAGCCTGCCCTTGCCGGTCATTCACAAATGTCTGATGCTGGCACGCGCCCTGCTGGAGGGATAGCAACGATGCCGCCGCGGCTCGTGCATGCACCATTGGACCTGGAAATAAGGTAAGTGTATGGAGCGACCTGGGGGGTTTCACACAGCGGGCACCCCGATTTTGGGTGCCCCGGGTGGAGAGAATGGATGGGGCCGGCAGTACAGCAGCTCCGGTACAGTACATGCACACAGGCGGGTGGCAGCAGGGGGATTCAGCCGTGTGCCCAGCATGGAGGCAGGCTGGGGTAGAGCCAGCAAAAGCAGACAAGCTTAACTGATGTGCCCTCACCCTCCTTTACAGCCGCTTTCGTCCCTCTGCTGAAGCCAGGAGCTGTATTACGAATTATAACTGGGGCTTATTTTTGGGGAAACGGGGTACCTTCTTTCCCCCGCAGCAGATTCCTGCCAATTCGCTGCTCCTCGCACCTTGTTGTTGCCCCTCACGTTCGTAACTGTGCCTGTGCATAGCCCCCTCCATTCATGCCTGGCACACCACCTCCATTGCAGTGAATGGAGGGGGATGTGTATAGGCACAGTGACTGGTGGGGAGTGACAGGGGCCACGACTTACAGCGAGCACTGCTCATGGCCTAAAGAATCTTTGTTTTCTCTTAGAAACCTTGTGGTGGTCCGGTCGGGAGCTGCTGCTGTGGGGGGAGAAAAGGTAAGTGCCTGTGTTTTTGTTTTATATTATTTGGGTTTACAGTTTAAGGTGGAAATTTTGTCAAAGTAAACCCCCCCTCACCCCGCTCTGACACCCTACCTGGGCGCTGAGGCAGGATGGGGGGGTTACAAAGAAAAAAAAACAAACTTTATCCAGGGGCCCGCGCCGCTCTTCCCGGTGTCCCCCGGCTGCTGCAAGAAAGGATATAAAGTGGCATCCCCCTGGTCCATGTGCGCTCCTGCCACCCATTCACTTGTGTTATACTCGAAGATGAAGTCATCCACGAGGCTGAATACCGGGGGAATTGAGGAAGCGTCTGTCCCCCCCGGTGGGCAGCGTGCTGCTGAGCGAGGAGAGGAGGCAGTAGTCAGAGGAGGGGAGCCCGAACGCGTGACAGTCAGTGGAGCCGGAGGAGCAGGGGCAGCGCCTGTCACCTCTCACAACCTGCGGGAGACACAGCGTACAGCGTCTGAAGGGAGGATGTTGAAGGCGTCTGAGCGCGAGGTCACACAAGAGCGCCCACACGCTCGTAGCTTCAGAGCGAGTGGGATGATCATCGCTAGGATCAAGCAGACACAGCAGCCAGCACAAAGGTTGTGAGGGAACAGGAGACCAGCCGCGGAGGAGGCGCCCGCCCTGGAAGCTCAGGGTCGCAAATAGTGGCTAGAGAAGGGGTCAGGATGGCGGACGGGCCAGACACAGACTGTGTACCTGCCAGCACACGCAGATATGAGGTACGGGGCCCAATGGGGGAGGGTGATCCATATGAGGAACTCCGGAGAAGAGGGGAGAAGATGGCCCAGGAAGAGATCAAGCCGTCACTGAAGTGGGGAAGCGGCAGGTCTTCCATAATCCTACAGGGGGAGCTTCTGTTGCAGACAGACTGGAGCAATTCACATTTATTCTAAGTATGTCACACACCCCGCTTCAAAACATTAATTCTTACACTTGGGTTACTCCACCAGCAGGTGGCGACGTTGCAGAGAAGTCTTGAAAAACGAGCCCCTCCTGGTCTATACATACCTGGGACCTCCCACTTATCTCCCAGTGTTCTTCTCTGCAAGATGGCGACAAGACAGAAGAATGAAGTCTCCTGCTTGCAGGTAGCCGGGGTCAGACCCCGGCACCCCCCCATGGTCTATTTCTGCCCAGTCCTTTTTTGTTTGCCTAATAGATAACAATGGAAGCCTCCCAGCCTAGGCTGCTGGCTGGGTAATGGTAGATGGCACCTAATGGTGCCTAGGAGCTTATCTCCTCCGCTAGACCCCACGTGGGGCAACGCGGTTATCCGGCTGGTGATCCGGATTTTGGATGCCCCGTCCCGGTTTTCCCCTTAGCCTCCCTTACTCCCGCTTGGTCCCTTCTTCCTTCGCTTGGGTGGGGGTGGGGTGGCATGTGTGGGGTGCTTTTACCATGTGCTGTGATTGTGTGCTGGCAGCTGGGGTCGGCGCTGCGGGCGCGTGTCTCGGGCTGCTGGGGTTTAGCTAGTATACTGTGTATTTATTGCTGTCTGTGCGGTGAGTGGGCGAGGTGCCTGTGTGGCACCCGTGTGTCCCCTGCGGCGCCGCCATTATGCGGGCCGCGGTGCTCGTTATCCAGGGGGCGGGGCCGCGCTCCTTTGCGGCCCGCTCTGTACTGTCCCGGGCGGGGGGCGGGGCCAGAGCGCTTCGCGCGCTGTGCGCGGCCCGCCCTCCTTCCTCCTCGCTCCGGAGCTGTGGCTTTCTGCGATCCTGGCTCGCCGCCATTACAGGTTGTCATTTTCTGTGTAAAACTAGCCTTGTGCGGCTGTTTGTGTGTGTGTGCTTGCTGGCCATTACCTTGGGCACTTGTCTTGGCAGTTGCATGGCGCCCTCTTGGGGTTGTGCATGTGCATATCTGTATATATTTATATATTCATATTGTATAATATATCATTGTTGTATATATATATATATATTATGAGTGGTTGTGTTGGCGTGTGTGTGTGTGCGCATGCTGGCAAACTCTTTTTGTAGTTGCTGGGGTGCCTTGTTTTCACTGGGACTAATTGTGGTCTCTTCCCCTTACAGATCCTGGGATCCCCTCGCTGCAGTGGGTCTCCCGGTCTGTTTCATCTGGCCAGTCTTATTTTCCCTTGGGATTCTTCTAGGCTTAAAATCCTTCCACTCCCGGGACTTTAATTATAAGGGGGCATCCCGGGTTGCATACTGCGTAATTTCCTGGGTGGTTGAGAATACCACAATTTCACCATATGGAGGCTTCCACCAATGCCTGGAATGGCTCTTCCGGCAATCCAGGTTTTGCGGGGGTTGGGGGGCTCCGCTCCCAGGGGATGATGTCATATTATGTATTCCGTGCGTTCAGCAGAACTTTGCGCGTCAGTCCGGCACTCCGGCTTCTGGCTCGTCGCAACCTCAGTCATCTCCTACCCCCCCCCCCCATGCCTGTTCCAGACCCCATGTGACGTCATGGGTGGGGATTCGCAATCCAAGGTATGCACCCGGTTGGCTAGCCTTGAGAAAATATTTCCGCTGTGGTTGCTCAGAAGGCTTCGGCTATCCGCCGGGCTCAGACGTGGTTGTTATTGAGGCATTGGGTTGGTCAAGATTGCCCCACGTTTGAGAGGGGGAGATTCTGGTGGATTACAGATATCTATGGCACAGAGCAACGGGTTTTTAAAAAACAATGGAAAAGAGTCCAAAAAATTCAGATGTCCCACGGTGCATGCACATAGACTAATTGGTCTCAACGCCTGTGCCCACTGGTGAGATTATAGAGGAACTTGACGATCCTGTGGTCCTGCAGTTGTTTGGTGCTGAGGGTGACCTGGCGGTGGGGACGGTATTTGTCATCCCTTCCAGTTTGACTCAAATGTTGA
Organism: Gastrophryne carolinensis; assembly: GCA_027917425.1. Taxonomy (NCBI): domain Eukaryota; kingdom Metazoa; phylum Chordata; class Amphibia; order Anura; family Microhylidae; genus Gastrophryne; species Gastrophryne carolinensis. The sequence goes on from CM051235.1 coordinate 627,656,942, forward strand.
AGTTTTTTTATTTAAACCCTCCCGAGGCGGTTTCTCCGCCTCAGGGTGATTTGGTTGTTGTGGCCAAGCCGCATTTGGAGTTTCCCTGTCGACGACATTTTGAGAATGTCGTCCTTCAGGAATGGGAGCTGCCTGGTTGGGATAAGTAGTATCCTTGTCCGGCGGACTTGGTGACGCGTCGGCTTTTCCTCTCGAGGTTGATGCCCCGGGTTTGGGGCTATCTAACTTGGCGGTGTTGCCTTCTCCTGACACGACTACCCTTAAGGATGGCGAAGTTCGCCGGACTGTCCAGCTGGCTTGCCATGGTTTTGCCTGTGCGGGTTCGACTTTGAGGCCTGTTTGTGCTTCTGCACTTTTGTTGTTGGCGGTTAGGTCCATTGTCAGGGATTATGTGCGGACCTTGATCCTGCTTGTGATGAGTTCCTTGCTCTCAAGCGTTGTGAGTCCTTCGTTTGGTTTGTCCTTGCCGCTCAGGATGACGCCATGGTGATGTGTGGCAGGACCACGGCCTTGTTGGTGGTTATCCGACGGTCGGTGTGGTTGCGGCAATGGACTGATGATTTTACTTCTAAGAAGTCGCTTACGGCTCTTTCCTTTTTTTGGGTTTGCGCCTGTTTGGTGAGAAATTGGATTCAGTTGCCAAGGGAGGTAAGTTACCTTAGTGCAAGAAATTTTGTCCCTTTCGGGGGGCGGCCTCTTAATCCCTCCTTTCGGGGAGCCAGAGCTGGCAGAGGCGCGGGCTTTATGGCCCCAGGGGTGCAAGCTGGAACAGGGATTGAGGCCGTGGCCGTCCCGTTCACTCCTGGGGTGCCTAATCCAAACCAGCTGTCAAGCCCGGTCAACAATGAGAGGGTCACCTCACCCTTGGGGGTGGGGGGGGTCGGTTGCGACTCTTCCCCCGGGTGTGGGACCAGGCGGTCTCGGACAGTTGGATCGGAGGTGGTGTCGGTCGGTTACTAGCTGGAGTTTCGAGTCCCGATCTCTGAGATTATTTCAGTTTTCGTGTGCCCTCAGATCCTTTGGCCACGCAGGGGCTCCTGGCGGCGGTGAGGAATCTTCTGGATATGGCAGTCATCTGCCCGGTTCCTCCTTCGGGGGTGGGCCGCGGGTATTATTCCAATCTCTTCACAGTGCCCAAGTTGGATGGGTCGGTTCGTCCCATCCTGGATCTGAAGTTCTTCAATGTGTTTCTTCGTCCCCGGAGGTCTCGTATGGAACCTCTGCGTTCTGCCATCAATTCTCTGCGACGTTCATAGACATTATGGATGCCTATCTTTATATTTATATATTCCGGCTCACCAAAGGTTTCTTCGCTTCATGGTGGAAGATCGGCATTTTCAATTGTGGTTCTTCCGTTCGGCCTTACCTCGACTCCAAGAGTGTTCACCAAGGTGCTGGCGGGCGTGATGGCCCTTCTCGGAGCTCAGGGGATTCGCATTGTGCCTTATCTGGACGATCTTCTCTTCATGGCTCTTTCCTTCAGTCAAGCGGAGGTGGACACCAGGACGGTGGTATCCACTCTGGAGAGTTTCGGCCGGGTGGTCAACTATCCCGGGTCCTCTCTTGTTCCGGCCAGGGTGGTGTCATTCCTGGGGATGTTCTTGGATTCTTGCCAACACAGAGTGTTTCTTTCTCAGGCCAAATTTCTCTTGATTCAGGAATTGGCGCAGCTTCTTCTTCCTATCCTTGCCCGTCCATCCGGCTAGGGATGAGACTGGTGGGTTTGATGGTAGCCTAGTTTCACACGAGGACGCTTCAGTTTCATCTGTTGGCGTCTTGGGACCGGCGACCGCGGTCGTTGGGTCGGTCTTTCTGGATGTCCTCCCGGGTTCGGCAGTCTCTACGGTGGTGGATGGTCTCGGACATTATCTTGAGGGGCAGGTCCTTTCTGATGCCTCTTTGGGAAACCGTCACCACGCATGTCAGGTTGTCGGGATGGGGAGTTTTCTGGAAGGACCTTCGGTTCCGGGGGAGGTGGGGTCTTCTGGAGGCCCACTTGCCCATCAACGTTCTGGAGTTGTGAGCCATCAGGTTGGTTCTGTCTCACTTGACACAGCATTTACAGGGTTTGCCGTTTTCTGGTTCGGTCGGTGATTGCTTACATCAATCGCCTGGGAGGGACTCACAGTCTGCGTGCCCTCAGAGAGGTGTCTCTGATTCTAGCTTGGGCGGGGACTCCTGTTTTTTGCTTTTCGGCAGTGTACATTTCAGGATTGGAAAACACGGAGGCGGACTTCCTGAGCAGGTGCTCTTTCCGCCGGGGGGAATGGTCTCTCCACCTTCAGGTTTTTTGGTCGTTTTGTCTTCTGTTTGCCTCTCGTCACAATTACAAGCTTCTGACATTCGTGTCGCTCTCGCAGGATCCTCTGGCTCTGGCGGTGGATGCCATGTCCCTGAGCTGGGGGGACTTGGGGTTCCTTTTTCTGTTCCTCCGATCCCCATGCTAGGCAAGGTGTTGCGAAAGCTGGCCCTGGACGGGCTTCCCGCCATTCTCATGGCTCCAAGGTGGCCAAGGAGGGTGTGGTTCGCAGACATCGTTTGTCTGGCGGTGGATCAGTGCGATCTGCTTCTTCGGCTGGATCTTATTACACGGGGTCAACTGCGTTGCCCCAATTTACCAACGCTGGCTGTGACGGCCTGGTTGCTGAAACCTCCATCTTAGGGGAGGAAGGTCTTTCGGATCTGTTATTCAGACTTTTATTAGTGCCAGGAAGAGGTCCTCTTCTACCATCTATTATAGGACTTGGAGATCTTATATTGATTGGAGTGAGGCTAGATCTTTGCCCTGTCGGGTCTTTTCTGTTTTCAGGATTTTGGAACTTCTTCAATCGGGGCTGGTTTTCAGCTGAGTATCTTAAAGGGGCAGGTTGCTGCCTTGTCTGTCTTTTGTTTCAAAAGTCCTTTGCGTTTTCTCCTTTGGTCAAGACCTTCTTCCAGGGGGTCTCGCATTGTGGCCTCCTAGGAGGCCTTTTCTCCCTGTTTGGGTTTTGAATTTGGTTATCTCTGCTCTTCAGGCTCCTTCCTTGAGCCTTTGCAGGTTATTGCTCTTTATGCTGTGAATCAGAAGGTTGCCTTTTTGGTGGCCATCACTTCGGTTCGGCGCGTTTCGGAGTTGGCAGCCTTGTCGGTTCAGGCTCCTCACTTTGAGAGACGTCAGGACGAAGTGGTTTTCCGCTTCAAACCGGACTTTTTTCCTTAGGTGGTTTCTGCTTTTCATCTTAACCAGGACATTGTTCTTCCTTCCTTGTGTCCTAAGCCTAGGAATGACAAGGAGAGGGTTTGCACTGTTTTGGATGTGGTACGCTGTGTGAAGTACTGTTTGTTTACTACATCTCCTTTTCGTAAGACTGATGTCTTTTTCGTGGTGCCCTGTTGGGCCTAGGAAGGGATTTGGTTCCCGCTAAGTCTTCCATTAGCAAATGGTTTCGTCAGGCGGTTGTTGGGGCCTACTCTGCCAAGGGGAAGGTTCCTCCTTTTCGTATAACTGCTCATTCTACTCGTGCTGTTGGGCCTTTCCGCACCAGGTTTCTGTTGAACAAGTTTGTAAGGCTGCTCTGGGTCGTCTGTTCACACCTTTTCCAAGGTTTTACAAGGTGGATGTGCGGGCTTCAGCGGATGCTGTGTTTGGCCGCAAGGTTCTGCAAGCTGCAGTGGTTTGAGTTTTGCATTCTGGCCTTGTTGGATACCCGCCCTTTGTGGACACTGCTTTTGGATGTCCCAAGTGTAAGAATTAATGTTTTGAAGCGGGGTGTGTGACATACTTAGAATAATACCATTTTGTGAATACTCACCTGTAAAATGGATATTATAAGTATGTCACACACCCCGCTTCACCCGCCCTTTTTGGTATCCTGGATTCTTTATAGGGTGAAGCTTTGTTTACAGTTTGAGGGTTGCCAATGGTTTTTTTCCTGGTACCTTGTCTTTACTGCTGTTTGAATACTGGGGAATAAGTGGGAGGTCCCAGGTATGTATAGACCAGGAGGGGCTCGTTTTTCAGGACTTCTCTGCAACGTCGCCACCTGCTGGTGGAGTAACCCAAGTGTAAGAATTAATGTTTTGAAGCGGGGTGTGTGACATACTTATAATATCCATTTTACAGGTGAGTATTCACAAAATGGTATTATCCCCAGACAGACAGGGTGGAGGGCACAAGTGAGCAGGGGTCTCCCGTAGAGGCAACCTCGCCCAGGCAGTTTACCAAGGGCAGAAGCGGGAAGACAGCGAGGAGTGAGTGTCTGCCAGTCATTGACCCACAACATAACAACCTGGCTGGACAGGGCACCAGGTGGCTCCAATAATTCTTTGCATGATTGGCCTGACAATGAGAGCGGGGGATCCTTCAGTCCGACCGCCACACCGTCTTTTACCCAAAAAGAAATCTCCCCCCCCCCGCCATGACGACCTCCCCACCAGGTCCAATAGCTTTCCCCTCCCCGATGCCCTCACCAGCAGGATCTCCATCCCCAAAACAGAGCAACATGGCAGTCGAAGAAGCAACAGGCGGCAACATCAACATTCATAGAGAGACCCTCTCCTTTCTGAAGGCCATCCCCTCCAGAGCTGATTTTGAGGCATTGATCTTGCGCTACGAATCGGCATACAAGAAAGACATCGCAGAAGTTCGGGGCCAGATTCAGGCCCTGGACTCCAGAGTATCGGTCAATCAAACAGAGACCGAGGCCAAGCTGGAAGCCCTAACAGCGAGAGTAGAGACCCAGAGCAAGCAGATCCTTCAGCTCCAACTGCAACATGATGACCTGGAAAACAGGCATAGAAGAAACAACCTGCGGTTGAGGGGCATCCCGGAAGCATCTTCGGGAGAAGATGTGAAGCAAATTATTACCACCATTTTTAATAATCTGCTGGAGAGGAGCGCAGATACCCCCATCGAGATCGACAGAGCGCATAGAGCCCTAGTCCCACGTAGCCCTGACCTGGCTTTTCCCAGAGACGTAATCTGCATAATACACTTCTACAGAGTGAAGGAGGAAATTGCCCGCAGGGCCTGGAGACATGGGGCTATTGATTTTGATGGAGCAAGGATTCAGATCCTTCCAGATCTCTCCAGGCGCACATTGCAGATGCGCAGGGTTATGAAACCAGCTCTGGATGCAATTAGAGGTGCAGGGGCCACGTACAGATGGGGATACCCCTTACACCTTATCATCTCCAAAGGGCGTGATACTTACATCCTGAGAACGAGTCAAGATCTAGACGGTCTTTTCGCATTTCTGGATTGTAACCCCGTGCAGGTACCGAACTGGTTGGCGCTGTCAGAAGAACCCCTACAGCGAGGGCCTAGTAGGGGAGCCGCCTGGCGCTCGGGACCCCGTCGGCCTAGGATAAGAAGAGAGAGGCAGGCTGGGCCTACGGATTGTGAACTGTGAGCTCGTGTAATCTAGATCTTTGCAAAGCGTTTATAATTGGGGAATCTTCCTCATGATTGTTGTCTGGCCTCCCCCGAGTCGAGCCCTAGGTTAGCGGATAACGGTAAAGGAGGCTCTCGCTGGGCACTGACTGGGCGAGCCGTTAAAAGCATGAGCTTCACTGGGGCAATAGTACCTGGTTGGTTCCCTTCACCGGGGGGATCGGCCCTAAGTGGGGGCATGGGGTTCGCCCGGTGGGTGCACAGTGGAGATGGAACGCAGATGGGGCTGGCAGGAGGAGGCTGACTGGGTTAAAAGAGACTAACCTTGTTAATTGTTCCTGTTATGTTTTTCTTTTACTTTCACTAGTTGCTCATTGTGTGTGGGGTGCTCGGGGGGGTGGAGAGACTAACTCCCGCGTCAGACGCTGGACACAGTTCCCCACTTAGGTACACCTCTAGCCTTCACCTTTGAGGGAGGCTCGATGATAAGCAAAGTTGCTAATAGTTACTATACGCCCGGCGAGGTCGTTTGAACTCCAATCGTAAGTGTTTCTTTCTTTGTTCTCTTTTCTCTTCTATTCTCTTCTACTCTCGTTTCTTACCCCTCTGGTCTATGAAAAAGCTCTCTTGGTTCGGGAGGTGCAACGCCCTAAAAATGAACCTATTACCACGTTTACTATACCTGATGCAGGCATTGCCGATATTTATCCCTGACTCCTTTCTCAGCAAGATGGGTGCCCTTTTCTCGAGGTTCATCTGGTTGGACAAGAAGCCAAGACTCAATAGAAAAATCCTTGCCAGACCGAAGGACTTGAGAGGTGTGGGCCTTCCTGATCCTAGTCTGTATTATGCTGCCTCGCATTTAAACAGGGTGGTAGACTGGTGTAGACACGACCAACATAAGCAATGGGTTCAGTTTGAACAAGGAGACTTGGCCCTATTAAAAATCTCCCCCTGGCTGAAAAAGCAGGCCCTGAGTGTGGAACTACAGCACCCGACGATTGATGCTTCACTCAAAATATGCCACAGATATTTCCTCCTTCGGGACATATCCCCGGCCTTCTCACCTATGTTCCCAGTCTTGGGGAACCCCGAGTTCACACCGGGCCAAGGTGGCAAAACAACAGAGAGATGGATAAGGCATTTCAGAAACCAAGGAACCAGGGGATCCTTGGAGGAGACTTCTGGGGCTGGGAACCTGCCGGTATGGAATGCATGGCAGAAACTGCAGTTAAGCCACTTCTTGTCAGCCATTAACCCCCAGAGCAGAGAACTGAGGGAACTCACGGAGTTTGAGAGGTTGTGCGAAGAGAAGGGCCCGGCTCAACATGCACTTTTGGCCATATATAAGTGCCTTGTTAAACCACAGAATGAAGATCCGCTCCCGTTCGTCCAGAAATGGGAAAGAAACCTGGGGATCACTTTCTCAGGGAAACAGGAAAGTAGGGTAGTGCGGTTGTCACACAAAACGTCTATGTGTACCAGATACAAAGAATGTAATTATAAGATATTGACGAGATGGTACAGAGTGCCCGCCCAGTTGCACAAATGGTTCCAGACGGTCTCCCTGCTCTGCTGGCGCTGTAATAGGGAAAGAGGAGATTTTCTTCACATCTTCTGGTCATGCCCTGTGTTGGCAGACTTCTGGTCGGCAGTGAGGAGGACTGTGCAGCGCTTAGTTGAGGGGGAGGTACCGGAGGATCCGGCCTTTTTCCTGCTCCACCACTCGGGGTTGCCCACTAAAAATTACCAGAGATCGGTCCTGAGTCAGTTAGTCAATGCCGCCAGGGCGTGCATCCCTACGCATTGGAAGAGACCGGAACCACCCAGCGTTACTATGTGGTTGCGAAAAGTGGCAGAAATCGAGCGGTTTGAGGGATTGATTGCTGCGCGCAGCGAATCCTCAGAGGCGCATCACTTGAAGTGGGACAACTGGGTAGTGTTCTCAGTGTCTCAAGAGTACAGAGAGATCATAGAAGCTGATATATAAGCAATGCCAAAACCCTTCTCCCCTCCCCTCCTATCCCGACCCTAATTCTTACCTATCCCTCCTTTCTTCTGTATTCTACTCTTCTCTTTCCTCGGCATACAGTCGTCCGGCCTCAGGTACCAACGTTAGACAACGGGGTCAGGTGGATGTACGGGGGGTGGGTCTTGGCCCCTGGGTCTGCTGGCGTAGGGGGGTGGGCCTCCCTCCCGGTGGCCAGGGGGTACCCTGCCTCCTAGGGTAGATTTGTCGGAATATTGGGGGACACTGCCCCGATCCCACAGTGTTTTGTTTTGATCCCTCTCCCCCCCCCCCACCCACCGCAGAGGATAGCTTTGGTGGCTGGAAGCCTTGAAGTTTCTCCCAGAGACACCAACGTCATGTATGTAAGCTGTGTGACGACTGTATATGTACTGCCTTTTGTTTCTTGTACTTTATTGAATTGTATGTAAAAACTGAAAACCAAAATAAAGAATATATAAAAAAGAATAGACACAGTGAGGAGATCACTAAGAATCAGGCCTCGGGATCAAGAGATGCCAAGGGGGCGGCTGCAGGTAAGTGAGTATATCCAAACATCTCATTTTAATGTGTGTGTATTGCATAGCGAAGAACTTGTCCACACTGTTTATAGTTAAAAAAAAAAAAAAAACACCGTTAGACTTACCGGTAATGGATTTTTCAGGAAGCATTCAGCTTGACCACACGTCAATAAGGTAATAAGTGGTCAAGCTGAAGGGTGACTTGGAAAAATTTAGATTTTGTATTGGCCTTATCGATGGAGCCCTGTCGCCATTCTTCAGTCAGGATAACTGAATCAATACTCTCTGGCTACAGCGAGATGTCAGGCTGAGACTTCCTTATTCCAAATAATTGAGGCGGAGCTCCCCCAGGTTTGTGTCCTATCAGTGAACATGTTTTTTTTCTAGGGTCCCCACACACCCAGAATATATTAGCACCAAGACAGATGGCAAGTAAAGTAATAGGGCACTACCTTTATGATATATAAAAGATAATCAATTTATTAAATTTTTGTACATGATTCTAAAAGACACCACACAATACATATTAAAAAACACGTATCACAATACTACAAAACACAAACACAGGGGGTCAACAGGGTACCATATCAGAATATCAATGCATCATAGTTCCAATAAGTATATGTCAATGGGGCTGGATAATTACACTATAAAAAATATATATCTATATATATACAAAATATGTATCCAAAAAGTGTATATACCATATGTGCAAAAATAATTAATATATATATTTACATAAATGTGCCAATATCATACCAAATACATCACAATATTAAAGTGCCTGTGCAAAGGAACTTGTGTTATCCAAAATAAGCAATACCAATTTAATCAATAACAGCCAGCCCAGAGAGTAGAAAGAGACATGGAACAATCATAGTAACATAAGAAATAAAAAGCATACCACTGGACCTACCCCTGTAATACCCCGCCAACGCGTGTCGCAGTGACGCAGCACTGCTTCCTCAGGGCGACTAAATAACAAAGCTTCTAATCCTTCCCTATATATGTCCGATCTGTCCAATCGAGGCAATGGTAGCTCCAATCAAAATGGAAGTCTGCTGCACCTGAGTCTCGTTATACCCGCCTCCCCCCCCACCTCCTCTATCCCCCACACACACGCTCGGTGCAGTGTGGGGCGGCACCGCGCAATCCCCCCAATCACCGCCACACCTGGCCCGGAACAAACCGAGCCAAGCATTCCCGCTGTGCGACGCACCCGGCCGGAAGTGCGCCGCCGACAGGCCTGCGTTCCAGCACTGTCATGCGACGCACCCGGCCGGAAGTGCGTCACACAGCAGTACCAGAGAGGCGCAGCCAGCGATGGAGGGGTCGCCCGGTCCTCCCCCCTCTCTCACTCTATCGTTCCCACACAGCACCACGAGCGCGATGCGCATGCGTGAATCTGGGACTTAATACATATAAAAAGTCTGTTTCTTAGACAGTGTTTGGTCTCTAAAAGCGGCAGGGGGGGGGGAGGGAGAAGAACGAGCTGATATGCAATAGAGGAGGCCATTATAGAAGGTATCTTTCAACCCCGCCTGAAATTGAAGGCGACAACCACGCCCATTTGCACAGAAACGCTCCCGGTTGGAGCCCAGCCCTTAAGCTTTATAGAAACCACTGGACCTGACCCTGATAAGGTGGAAAGTAATAACCAAACATTGAGCATTATTAACCTTACAGATTATGAACTTACTCCTGATCAGAGAAAACTGTTACTAAAGAAACAATTTGAGGCACCTTCGCAATGTGAAAATGATTTGACCCCTGAGGAGCAAACTGCTCTGGATGACCTAAATGCATTGTTACAAGAACAACTCTCTACCCCAGACCCTGTGACAAAATTACGTGACATTCCTCGACTTATATATTAACATCTTGGAGGATGGTAAGATTGAGACAGACTTATACCGTAAGGAAACATCTACTAACGCTCTACTTCACTATAAAAGCTTCCACACTACTTCCCTTAAGAATGGGATACCCATCGGTCAGTTTCTGCGGGCCCGTAGAAACTGTTCAGTCCTTGTATAGGGGACTAATCAAGCCACACCACCATTTTGAATCTTTGGAGGCTGAAGATCGGATCCATGGATGGAAGAAATGTAGTTTGGGTCTCCATTAGTGTGAAGAATGGATATGGAAACCATCTACTATACAAAAAAACTCTTCCTGTATTTGTATGTGCCATTCTGTTTTTCCTCCCCTATCCTCTTTTTCTTTCCCCTCTCTTCTCTTTCTCCTCCTTTCCCTCCCTTTCCATTCCTTCCCTTCCCCCTCCCTTCCCCTTTCCCCTCTCTCTCCTTATCTTTTCCTCCTCTTCTTCTCTCCCTCTTCCCCCCCCCCCTTTTCCCCCCCCTTCTCGCTCTCCCCCCCCCCTCCTCCCCCTTCCTTCTCTCTCCCCCCCCCCTCCCCCCCCCCCTCCTCCCCCTTCCTTCTCTCTCTCCCCCCCCCCTCCCCCCCCCCTCCCCCCTCCCTTCTCTTTTTACCCTCTCTATATCCCTCGATTGGGATACTAACAAGCATAAAGTAAACCCAGGGTACCGCCTATCGGGCCATAATCACATTATGCCCTGTCTGCTTTCCCGTTTAGAGACTTAGATATTCCCTTTGTATCAGGGTTAGAGTCACTGAAATTGCCCCATATTGAGCCTTTCTGAGAATGGTGACTAGCTAAAGATTATGCATAATTGTGTGCACACGTATATATATGGATGCACACTTGTGCACACCTACACAAGTGAATACCACTTTTGTACTAATTATCTCCCCTTTTTGAGATCATCCCCTAGAATTTAGAATAAGATACTGTGGAATAACAGACCAGAGCTTCAATCATTTGTATATATATAGATATTTTGATGCCTGTTGTAGATATTATGAAAATGAATGTAGACTATTATGTACATGTAATTGTTATTGTTACTGTATCTATAACATATCTTCTCCTCCCTGTTATGTGTCCTCTCTGTCCCCTGCGCCTGTCAGTGTGTGCGGCGCGTCGGCGTGTGCGCGCTCCCGCTCTCGTGGGTGCGGGCGGCGGCGCGCTGTGCCCGCGCAGGCGCATTCTATAATGGCCTCCTCTATTGCATATCAGCTCGTTCTTCTCCCTCCCCCCCCCCCCCTGCCGCTTTTAGAGACCAAACACTGTCTAAGAAACAGACTTTTTATATGTATTAAGTCCCAGATTCACGCATGCGCATCGCGCTCGTGGTGCTGTGTGGGAACGATAGAGTGAGAGAGGGGGGAGGACCGGGCGACCCCTCCATCGCTGGCTGCGCCTCTCTGGTACTGCTGTGTGACGCACTTCCGGCCGGGTGCGTCGCATGACAGTGCTGGAACGCAGGCCTGTCGGCGGCGCACTTCCGGCCGGGTGCGTCGCACAGCGGGAATGCTTGGCTCGGTTTGTTCCGGGCCAGGTGTGGCGGTGATTGGGGGGATTGCGCGGTGCCGCCCCACACTGCACCGAGCGTGTGTGTGGGGGATAGAGGAGGTGGGGGGGGAGGCGGGTATAACGAGACTCAGGTGCAGCAGACTTCCATTTTGATTGGAGCTACCATTGCCTCGATTGGACAGATCGGACATATATAGGGAAGGATTAGAAGCTTTGTTATTTAGTCGCCCTGAGGAAGCAGTGCTGCGTCACTGCGACACGCGTTGGCGGGGTATTACAGGGGTAGGTCCAGTGGTATGCTTTTTATTTCTTATGTTACTATGATTGTTCCATGTCTCTTTCTACTCTCTGGGCTGGCTGTTATTGATTAAATTGGTATTGCTTATTTTGGATAACACAAGTTCCTTTGCACAGGCACTTTAATATTGTGATGTATTTGGTATGATATTGGCACATTTATGTAAATATATATATTAATTATTTTTGCACATATGGTATATACACTTTTTGGATACATATTTTGTATATATATAGATATATATTTTTTATAGTGTAATTATCCAGCCCCATTGACATATACTTATTGGAACTATGATGCATTGATATTCTGATATGGTACCCTGTTGACCCCCTGTGTTTGTGTTTTGTAGTATTGTGATACGTGTTTTTTAATATGTATTGTGTGGTGTCTTTTAGAATCATGTACAAAAATTTAATAAATTGATTATCTTTTATATATCATAAAGGTAGTGCCCTATTACTTTACTTGCCATCTGTCTTGGTGCTAATATATTCTGGGTGTGTGGGGACCCTAGAAAAAAAACATTTTCCTTTCCCTGGTGGTCATTTAGCGCCAAGTTTAGTGAGCACACCCCAGTAAATTTAAGTATACTAGTGCTGGTGCGGTCCATATACATTTCTATTGTCCCTATCAGTGAACATCACCATAAATGCCAGCACTGGAATGACTCATGCTAGAGGGATAGCGGGGATGCAGGTCCCGTTTAAAGTGAGTACAAAGGTTTAAACAATGAAAAAATATGGCTCCAGCAACCACAGTGAACACTCCCAAGGCATCAACTCCCCAGTAAATCACATAACTATCCAATCACGTGATATGCATGAATTTATTCTATAAAAAACACAACATACATATCATTAAAAGCATATGTAAACAGTAGAGAAATCACAGCCAAAAAAGTGCCATACTGGCCTTAATTCACAAAGAGTTGAAAAAAACTCTCATGGTAGTAAAAAATTCAAATCATGAGAAAAAAGCCTGAGAATGTCATTGTTAGTGAATCACCAGATAGGAAGACAATGCAAATCAATGGCAGCTTTTTACTACAGGTAAAAAGTTCAATACCTTTTTCAAGAGTAAAAAAGTGCCATTGACTTTCATTGTTTTCCTGTCTGGTGTTTCACTAACAGTGATATTCTCAGGCTTTTTTTCTCATGAATTGAATTTTTTTCTACCATGAGAGTTTTTTTCAACTCTTAGTGAATCAAGGCCACTGGCCCAGATTCACAAAGCGTTACAAAAAAAACTCTCATGAAAGTAAAAAATTCAATTCATGAGAAAAAAGCCTGAGAATGTCACTGTTAGTGAATCACTAGTTAGGAAGACAATGAAAGTCAATGGCAATTTTTACTACAGGTAAAAAGTTCAATACTTTTTTCAGGAGTAAAAAAGTGCCATTGACTTTCATTGTCTTCCTAACTAGTGATTCACTAACAGTGACATTCTCAGGCTTTTTTCTCATGAATTGAATTTTTTACTTTCATGAGAGTTTTTTTTGTAACGCTTTGTGAATCTGGGCCAGTGGCCTTGATTCACTAAGAGTTGAAAAAAACTCTCATGGTAGAAAAAAATTCAATTCATGAGAAAAAAAGCCTGAGAATATCACTGTTAGTGAAACACCAGACAGGAAAACAATGAAAGTCAATGGCACTTTTTTACTCTTGAAAAAGGTATTGAACTTTTTACCTGTAGTAAAAAGCTGCCATTGATTTGCATTGTCTTCCTATCTGGTGATTCACTAACAGTGACATTCTCAGGCTTTCTTCTCATGAATTGAATTTTTTACTATCATGAGAGTTTTTTTTCAACTCTTAGTGAATCAAGGCCACTGTGTCCAAAGTTATGACCCATCACAAAAAAGACAATCAATAATGAATTTCATGTATTTGTAAAAAGATATATAAAGTGCCAGTGCTGTCCTGAAAACATTTCACATCAAAGTGCCAATGCTGACCTAAAGTGCTCTATGTAATACAAATTTACTCGTACAGAAAGACAAATATGCAAAATACAAAGTGCTCAGTCAGAAACAACATGAGAAAATATCACCATAAATGAAGGCTGGAAAGTGTCCCTGCTGTCGCCTGGAATCCTTATTTACCCACGCGTTTCATGGGATACCCCTACTTTCTCAAGGTGCCAGGTGTCCTTTTTGAAGTGTGGCATGTCAGGACTGTGTAAAAAAAAAAGAGAATTCCCATTAAATATAAATATTAAAGTAAAATATTAATAAGTAATATATAAATATTAAACTGGCTTTCCAAGTAGCTGCCCTGGCTAGGATGATAATTGAGCCTCTTAGGTGCTAATTTGTTATCAACCCAGACATCTTGGCTGCGGTCGGGTGGACACAATAGATTTGGGTGTATAAAGGATTCTTAACTATGTAATGTAAATGAAGTCAATACCTGGTTGTAAAGTCCTTTTGTGAATAGATGTGCTTTCTAAAGGGAGGGGCTAGTCCTTTCCTACAGGAAGTTAGGTGTCCTAAAAGAATGGGAGATATTTTTGGCAGTTGAGAGGGGACCAAGGAGAGCAAGGACGCGTGGGCATGAGGGCCCTGTATTGGGAACTATCAGCAAGTAACTTTAGGCCCAGTTGCCAATTGTACCTAGTAATAGTACATTTTAGAAAATGTTTTATGTATTTGTTTAGTCCCTATGATACCTATACTGTCTAGTGGTTAATGTAAGTGTTTAGCCCTTATTTTTATATCTTTTTTGTATTTTTACATATGTACTGCTGTCCTTTATCATAAGTCTGTGCACAATACAATCTTTTATACATATCTCATTGGTGTGATTCCTTTCGTCATCCACAACCTAGAACCTACAGTGTGCAGTTATTATTATATTAATTAGAGATGAGCGAACTTCTTGAAAGTTCGATTCGGGCGATTCGCTGTCAGCGGGCGGCGGAAGCGTGGAGGCTCAGCTGTCATCAGAGGGCGCGTCATCAGAGGACGCCGCTCTCAGCTGTCATCAGAGGACGCGTCATCAGAGGACGCCGCTCTCAGCTGTCATCAGAGGACGCGTCATCAGAAGGCGCCTGAGAGCTGCGCCGGCCTCCCTGCTCCCACCATGCCGGCATCTTTTTTTTTTTTTATTTCAGGGAAAATTCGATCGGCACAAACCAAAAAAAATTCGGGTACGTGCCGAATCGAATTTTCCCTGAAATTCGGAGCGAATTTCGGTTCGTCCGAACCGGTTCGCTCATCCCTAATATTAATCATTGATATTTGTATTGATGTTTTTATAATAATAACTGTTTACAACTGAACTGAATCGGTATTCTCTGGCTACAGCGAGATGTCAGGCTGAGACTTCCTTATGCCAAATAATTAAGGCGGAGCTCCCCCAGGACTGTTGTCTCTCTTTCCCATCCTGAAAAGTTGGTAGGTGTGATGATGTAGTAGGGAAGTACTTCCTCCGACTGCTTGAGGTAAAGGAAGGCAGAGAACCCTATCCCATACCATCATGGAAAGTTGCATGCTGCATTAAGGAAAGGAGGGAGAGGGGGGACATGATTGAGACCTTTAAATATGTCAAAGGATTGAATAAGGTTCAGGAGGGAAGTGTTTTTAAAGAGGACCAACACCCAGGGGTGATCACCTCCCACACCGCGGGACATCCGAGATCGGGATGTCCCGCGGGGTGAAATCAAGAGGGAGTAGTCTTATACGGTGAGTATATAACAAACTCTATATTTTGAGTGGAAATGTTGGGGGGTCGTCTTATACGCCTGCAAATACGGTAACAAAAATAGGAACCATAAGCCTGGCAGCAAGGTCCTGAAACACCAAATGGAGTTGGGGACTAGCAGGGGAACAGCACCTTGCACTGTCACTTTATTTACATATATACTTGTTAGTAGCATTGACCTTGTCTGTGTTGTATTTGCACTGTCACTTTATTATTGCTTTAGGCACTGGATAGGAAGGTGTATTGTTCCCATATTAGGGTCTCCCCTGACACAAAATAGAGCGTGTATTAACGGTCCCACCACCAGTATATTCAGGGAGCTTCCCAGCCATATATTGTTTGGTTTATTATTATCAACATTGGAGGTTTATGGGGACATGCAGTGTTTTTAAAGGAGCAGTATCGCGAATTTTTCTTGGTGACTTATATTTAAATGGTACTTTGAATGTAGGTAGGTGTTGGAGTAAGAATTACAAATTTAGAAAAAAATGATGTGTGTGTTGAGCAGCTGGAGACTAATAGCTCATGTTTATGTCTTCTGAGTGTCGGGACCCGACACTCTGGCCTGTTCCACGCTGAGGAGAGGGGGAGAAACAATGTATCAAAGTATCAGCTGTTCAGTGCTGGCAGCCGTCCAGCATAAGATAACAACATTGCAACATTGCCTGGCCAGAACTTATTTATCTAAAACAGAGAGAAAAGCTCTAGAAGTCATTTCGCTGATTTTGACAGTTTTCCCTTCATGTTGGCTCTGCTGCAGAATCTTTCAGTTTACCATTTTCTCTTTCATATTCTTATTTTTCCATATGATCTTTCTTTCAGCTTTGTGTGTTTTGAGCAAAGCCCAACCCAGGATTTTCACTATCTGGAGTTTTGTTTTGTGCCCCTAGGGGCATCCCGACTTGGGATGCCCTGATATGTGAAATCCCCAAGTTCGCCTGTGAAAACGTACCTTTCCCTGTCCCACAGCGCATGCGCGGGCTCTCATCCAATCAGCGCTGTTTGCACGCAGATGGGGAGCCTGAGCAGTAACCTTCCTGGCCGCCCGGCCTGTCTAAATGACCATCTGCGTGAGCGCCAGAAAATGGGGGGATCTGTGGTTATCCAGGGGTCGTTTCACACAGTGGGGCATCCTGATTTAGGATGCCCAAGGGGGAAGGTCAATGGCCGGGTCTTATAGACTTCAGGGTCGGCCACTCAGGGTTTTGTTCCACTTTAATACCTTTAGATTTTCCTGCACAGTTATTCAAAGAAGAATTTCAGTTATTTTCAGTCAGTTTAGTTTATTTTGTATAGATTTTACACATTTGAGTCACCTGGTCTCACCTCACACACACACAGCCGTTACCACTGATTACAGTGTCAGCCTCTGAGGTAAAGTGTTGCTAGGAGACCAGTGGGCTAAATGAAGCAGCTCACTAAATACAACCCAGCAGATCCCCCTATTCAGCAAATAGACTGAGCCATTGGCATTATACAATTTAAAAGAAAGGCAGATATTTTTTCCTTTTTCTATCGCCAGATTATTTATACACATGTTAGAAGCTATTGTGTGGCTATTTAATTATTTATCTTTTTTAATGCAAATTTCGCGATACTGCTCCTTTAACTTGTTGGTTTGTCTGTATTGTGTGTTATTTGTGTCATTCTAATAACATTATGTATCATTTTTTATACTTTTGTTGATTCTTGGTGCTCCTGTGATTAGGGTGGAGTGGGCTTGTCAGCCCAAAACCCTTGGTTCTGTACTTTGTCACTTTATGTCCAGTGTAGCACATCCATAATAATAGTAGCGGTGCGCCCTCTGTTTGGAGATTGTTAAATATCAAGGTTGGCCGGCGACTCTATCCAGGTTGTACATTTTGACCCGCTGTGTATTGTGAGTTCCACGATCCTGCTGTAGATGTAACATAAAGGAGATTTATTGGAAAACAATATCTCCTTTTTTAGTCATTCCTTCATTCTTCATTCCTTTCTTTCCCTTCTTTTTGTCATTCCTCCTTTTCTTACTTTGCCATTCCTTTTTTTTCTTTATTTCTTCGTTTGCCATGACTTATTTTCTTTCTTTCTCGTTCCTTCTTTTCCTTCTGCCAGTTCTTCCTTTCTTTCCCTTCTTTCTGTCATTCCGTTCTTTTTTTTTTTTCCAAATAAATAACAATAAACGTTAGTTCTAAAACTATAAAAAAAATAGTTGTGTTAATAAATAATAATATACCTCAATAATTCAATATTATAATAAATGATTTCATTAAATCGGACCTTCACCCTGAATAAGAGCCTATCTTATATGTTCCCCCCCCCCCCTGTACATACAGATTGCTCACATTAATCCGGACCTTCACTCTGAATAAGAGCCTATCTTGTATGTTTCCCACACCCTGTACATACAGATTGTCCACATTAATCCGGACCCTCACCCTGAATAAGAGCCTATCTTATATGTTTCCCACACCCTGTACATACAGATTGCTCACATTAAAGTGGACCAACACCCAGGATTTTGACTATCCTGGGTATTGGTCCACTTCCCCGGGGCACCCCGCTGTGTGAAACCCCCCAGAAAGCCCCCAAAACGTACCTCTCCCCGCCACGGACAAGCTGATTGACAGCGACGGACAAGCAGCTTGCCCGTCGGCGCCTCCCGCGCGTCACTCTTGACGTGTGCGTGCCCGCGCCGGCCATTCAGAGACGGCCGGCGCGGGCGCGCGCACGTCTAGAGGAGCGCGAGTGAGGCGGCGGCGGCGGAAGCAGCGGCTGGAGAGGTAAGGTTTTTCGGGGTGTTTGGGGGGTTTACACCCCGCGGGACATCCCGATCTCGGATGTACCGCGGTGTGTGAGGTGATCGGCCCGGGAATCTTATAGATTCCCGGGCCGATCACCTCAGGGTGTTGGTCCACATTAATCCAGACCCTCCCCCTGAATAAGAGCCTATCTTATATGTTTCCCACACCCTGTACATACAGATTGCTCACATTAATCCAGACCCTCCCCCTGAATAAAAGTCTATCTTATATGTTTCCCACACCCTGTACATACAGATTGCCCACATTAAAAATCATCCTACCTGCATCTACTGCATGTTATGAGCTTTTAAACATCCAAGATGGCGGCTCATGGGACATCAGCAGCCTGCAAACAGGAAGTGCCTTCTGACTGTGCTGCTCTGCATTCTGGGATTGCTGACCTTTTCCTGACCCCAGCTCTGCTCTGTCTGAGCAAAGCACAGCTATAACCTACCACTGTACTTTGTCCCACTCTCCTCTCCTCAGTAAGTGTGATGCTTCTGAGTCAAGATGGCGGCGCCCGTATCCTAAAGTCCTGAACAGAGTTTCATCCCAGTGGGGGGAAAGAATAATAAGTGACTAAAAACTTAAAATATATTCATTTTAGATGCTGGGGAATCGTTTTATAAGGGTTTCGGCTTTTCAATAAATCACGCTGAAGGTCCGGTCTAATGGCACCCTATACATTTATTACTGTACTAATAGAATACGTTGTCATAGAAACAAATTGATCTAAACACAACACGAATTATTGGGTGTGGCACAGATAATAAAATGGGACAAACCTGCGGATATTATTTAGACAATTATGTCCTGATAATATGAATGAATATTGTAAAAAAAAAATACAAAAATCGAAACACGGGGTTTGCGGCGGGCCTTGCCAGCAACAAAGATGGCCGCTATCGGTGCGTGACGTCAGCGGCAGCTCGCCCGCTCCGCCGCACGTGAATGGCGGCAAAGGCGTATCCGGTCCTGGCGGAGCGTGCGGTAACCGGGCGGCGGCGCCTCTCCCAGGCACAGGTAACCTGGAAGTACCAGGGCCACCTCCCTACAATAGGGGCATGCTGGGATTTGTAGTGCGCTGGCATCACATTTCGGAGTAGCGTTGTCATGACGAAACAAAACAAAGCTCTGTCATGCTGCACAATACTAATACTTACCCCCCCACTGCCAGCCTGTGACCCCGCCCACTACTTACCCCCCCGCCCACTACTTACCCCCCCCCCCCCTGCCAGCCTGTGACTCCCCGCCCACTACTTACCCCCCACTGCCAGCCTGTGACTCCCCGCCCACTACTTACCCCCCCCACTGCCAGCCTGTGACTCCCCGCCCACTACTTACCCCCTCACTGCCAGCCTGTCACTCCCCGCCCACTACTTACCCCCCACTGCCCACCCCGCCCACTACTTACCCCCTCACTGCCCACTACTTACCCCCCACTGCCCCCCCGCCCACTACTTACCCCCCCACTGCCAGCCTGTGACTGCCCGCCCACTACTTACCCCCTCACTGCCAGGCTGTGACTCCCCGCCCACTGCTTACCCCCCACTGCCCACCCTGCCCACTACTTACCCCCTCACTGCCAGCCTGTGACTGCCCGCCCACTACTTACCCCCCACTGCCCACCCCGCCCACTACTTACCCCCTCACTGCCCACCCCGCCCACTACTTACCCCCCCCCCCCCACTGCCAGTCTGTGACTGCCCGCCCACTACTTACCCCCCACTGCCCACCCCGCCCACTACTTACCCCCTCACTGCCAGCCTGTGACTGCCCGCCCACTACTTACCCCCCACTGCCCACCCCGCCCACTACTTACCCCCTCACTGCCCACCCCGCCCACTACTTACCCCCCCCCCCACTGCCAGCCTGTGACTGCCCGCCCACTACTTACCCCCCACTGCCCCCCCGCCCACTACTTACCCCCCCCACTGCCAGCCTGTGACTGCCCGCCCACTACTTACCCCCCACTGCCCACCCCGCCCACTACTTACCCCCCCCACTGCCAGCCTGTGACTGCCCGCCCACTGCTTACCCCCCACTGCCCACCCCGCCCACTACTTACCCCCCACTGCCCACCTCGCCCACTACTTACCCCCCCCACTGCCAGCCTGTGACTGCCCGCCCACTGCTTACCCCCCACTGCCCACCCCGCCCACTACTTACCCCCCCCACTGCCAGCCTGTGACTCCCCGCCCACTACTTACCCCCCACTGCCCACCCCGCCCACTACTTACCCCCTCACTGCCAGCCTGTGACTCCCCGCCCACTGCTTACCCCCCACTGCCCACTACTTACCCCCCCACTGCCCCCCCGCCCACTACTTACCCCCCCACTGCTTACCCCCCCACTGCCAGCCTGTGACTGCCCGCCCACTGCTTACCCCCCCTGCCCACCCCGCCCACTACTTACCCCCCCACTGCCAGCCTGTGACTGCCCGCCCACTACTTACCCCCCACGGCACACCCCGCCCACTACTTACCCCCTCACTGCCCACTACTTACCCCCCAGCCTGTGACAAAACAAAGCTCTGTCATGCTGCACAATACTAATACTTACCCCCCCACTGCCAGCCTGTGACTCCCGCCCACTACTTACCCCCCGCCCACTACTTACCCCCCCCCCCTGCCAGCCTGTGACTCCCCGCCCACTACTTACCCCCCCACTGCCAGCCTGTGACTCCCCGCCCACTACTTACCCCCTCCTGCTCCCTACTTACCCTCCACCACGGCTGGCCTGTCCGGGTGCCCCTCCTGCCGAATACTTACCCCCTTCTACTGCTAGCCTATGACTCCACCCCTCCTGCTCACCACTTACCGCCCCTCATCTCCTTGCCTGCGATTCTGCCCCTCCTGCCCAATACTTACCACCCTCCACTGCTAGCCTGTCCCGCTGTCCCCCCTGCTCAATACTTAACCCTCCCATTGCTGCCCCTCCTACCCAATACTTACCACCCTCCACTGCTAGCCTGTCCCGCTGCCCCCCCTGCTCAATACTTAACCCTCCCACTGCTGCCCCTCCTACCCAATACTTACCACCCTCCACTGCTAGCCTGTCCCGCTGCCCCCCCTGCTCAATACTTAACCCTCCCACTGCTGCCCCTCCTGCCCCCTACTTACCTCCCTCCACTTCTAGGCTGTGATTCTGCCCCTCTTGCTCACTACTTACCCCTCTCTACTGCTGCCCTTCCCACCCTCTCTCTTGCTAGCCTGTGGTTCTTCCTTTCCTGCCCACTGCTAATTTACTACTTACCCCCTCCCCCAGGCTTGCCCACTGAGATCTCTAAGGTGCACATTGTTGAGCTGTCAGTATGACACTGCCTGGTTGCTGTGGCAACACAGAGGTCAGTGTAGATCAGGCAGTCTTCCCGTTGGGTTGTCCTGTTACTCTGCCATTGGCTGGAGCTCTGTGTCACATGACCAAAACTTACGGTTCTATCTTTTTTTTCTGTCCACAGGCAACCGGTGATGGATCAGCCCCACGACTCCCTCACGCCCCCGCCGCCATTACAGGTGGGGCAACAACACACCATCCTGCAGCTTGGCAACCAGACCTTCCTGATCCTCCCCGGGGGGCAGCCGGGAAGCCCGCTCCAGGCCATCCCGCTAAACTTACTCCCCATCGGCAGCCCCATCGCCCCCACGCAGCAGACCCCAGGAGGACCCCACCCCACGCCGGTCATTGCTGGTGGGAAGCCGCCCGGAGGAGGAGGCGGCCAACCCTGCGCGGTGCAGGTCCCTGGTCTTCCCATGACGAGACCGCCTCTTACTGCCCCAACCAATGAGGCCAAGCTAAAAACCTCTCAGGCCAGAGCGGTCCCTGTTGGTAGTACGGTGGCGCCCCCGCAAGCAGCGCCGCAGCTCCCGGCTCCCCACATGCTTAAGGTGGGGCCCAACGCGGTGGTTAAGGTGGGACCGGACGCTATGGTCCAGAATATCTTTATCCAGGGTGCTGGAGCCCCCTTAATGGTTCAGCCCAATTTCCTCCAGGTAGGTGGCTCCGCGGTGGAGGTTGCTTGTGTTGTTCCAACCCATCAAGCTACCACCTTCCAACCTCCGACCAACCTTCACCCACCACAAGAGGCTCCGCCTAAAATTGTCCAGGTCCTTCCTACCATTCCATTCCAGGCTCAGGTCCCCGCCTCCAAAATGCTGGAGGTCAGGAGCCAATCAGCAACCACCATGCTCCCCAGGAAGACCATCAACCGCTCCGCCAGCCGCCTTCAACCCAACTCTGTGCCAGTAGGTGGCGCCCAACCAGCGTCCCGAAGGAAAAGGCCAACCTCAAGGAAGGGCGTCTCCAAAGCCCAGCAGGGCCCCGCCTTCAATGCTGCGCGGGTCAGACATGCTGCCACCAACACCCCCGGGACCAGCGTGAGCTTCGCGAGGCAAGCCGCGACCCTGCCGGATCTCAAGAGCCAAGCCGTTCAGTTTCCAGAGGGCGGAAGTCCCATTAAGTGCCCCGTCCAAACTACGTGTGAGGAAGGGGACAGCGGGCAGAACGCAGAGGAGGGGATGCCCCAAACCCACCTGAGAGTAAGTCCTGCATATCTTACTATAAATACTCTGTTTCCTGCCTTTGAGTACTCCAAGTGGGAGGAGCCTCTCAACAGACCTACACAACAGACACCTCTTACACAATGCTCTGTATCATAAAATATTATAGGGGGGAAATTAACACATACCTCTTACACAATACTCTGTATCCTAGAGTATTATAGGGAGAAGGTAACCTGTACCTCTTACACAATACTCTGTATCCTAGAGTATTATAGGGAGAAGGTAACCTGCACCTCTTACACAATACTCTGTATCATAGAGTATTATAGGGAGAAGGTAACCTGTACCTCTTACACAATACTCTGTATCCTAGAGTATTATAGGGAGAAGGTAACCTGTACCTCTTACACAATACTCTGTATCATAGAGTATTATAGGGAGAAGGTAACCTGTACCTCTTACACAATACTCTGTATCATAGAGTATTATAGGGAGAAGGTAACCTGCACCTCTTACACAATACTCTGTATCATAGAGTATTATAGGGAGAAGGTAACCTGTACCTCTTACACAATACTCTGTATCATAGAGTATTATAGGGAGAAGGTAGCCTGTACCTCTTACACAATGATCTATCATAGAGTATTATAGGGAGAAGGTAACCTGTACCTCTTACACAATGATCTATCATAGAGTATTATAGGGAGAAGGTAACCTGTACCTCTTACACAATGATCTATCATAGAGTATTATAGGGAGAAGGTAACCTGCACCTCTTACACAATGATCTGTATCATAGAGTATTATAGGGAGAAGGTAACCTGCACCTCTTACACAATAATCTGTATCATAGAGTATTATAGGGAGAAGGTAACCTGCACCTCTTACACAATACTCTGTATCATAGAGTATTATAGGGAGAAGGTAACCTGTACCTCTTACACAATACTCTGTATCATAGAGTATTATAGGGAGAAGGTAGCCTGTACCTCTTACACAATGATCTATCATAGAGTATTATAGGGAGAAGGTAACCTGTACCTCTTACACAATGATCTATCATAGAGTATTATAGGGAGAAGGTAACCTGTACCTCTTACACAATGATCTATCATAGAGTATTATAGGGAGAAGGTAACCTGCACCTCTTACACAATGATCTGTATCATAGAGTATTATAGGGAGAAGGTAACCTGCACCTCTTACACAATAATCTGTATCATAGAGTATTATAGGGAGAAGGTAACCTGCACCTCTTACACAATACTCTGTATCATAGAGTATTATAGGGAGAAGGTAACCTGCACCTCTTACACAATAATCTGTATCATAGAGTATTATAGGGAGAAGGTAACCTGTACCTCTTACACAATACTCTGTATCATAGAGTATTATAGGGAGAAGGTAACCTGCACCTCTTACACAATACTCTGTATCATAGAGTATTATAGGGAGAAGGTAACCTGCACCTCTTACACAATACTCTGTATCATAGAGTATTATAGGGAGAAGGTAACCTGTACCTCTTACACAATACTCTGTATCATAGAGTATTATAGGGAGAAGGTAACCTGCACCTCTTACACAATACTCTGTATCATAGAGTATTATAGGGAGAAGGTAACCTGCACCTCTTACACAATACTCTGTATCATAGAGTATTATAGGGAGAAGGTAACCTGCACCTCTTACACAATACTCTGTATCATAGAGTATTATAGGGAGAAGGTAACCTGCACCTCTTACACAATACTCTGTATCATAGAGTATTATAGGGAGAAGGTAACCTGCACCTCTTACACAATACTCTGTATCATAGAGTATTATAGGGAGAAGGTAACCTGTACCTCTTACACAATACTCTGTATCATAGAGTATTATAGGGAGAAGGTAACCTGCACCTCTTACACAATAATCTGTATCATAGAGTATTATAGGGAGAAGGTAACCAGCACCTCTTACACAATAATCTGTACCATAGAGTATTATAGGGAGAAGGTAACCTGCACCTCTTACACAATAATCTGTATCATAGAGTATTATAGGGAGAAGGTAACCTGCACCTCTTACACAATACTCTGTATCATAGAGTATTATAGGGAGAAGGTAACCTGCACCTCTTACACAATAATCTGTATCATAGAGTATTATAGGGAGAAGGTAACCAGCACCTCTTACACAATAATCTGTATCATAGAGTATTATAGGGAGAAGGTAACCTGCACCTCTTACACAATACTCTGTATCATAGAGTATTATAGGGAGAAGGTAACCTGCACCTCTTACACAATAATCTGTATCATAGAGTATTATAGGGAGAAGGTAACCAGCACCTCTTACACAATAATCTGTATCATAGAGTATTATAGGGAGAAGGTAACCTGCACCTCTTACACAATACTCTGTATCATAGAGTATTATAGGGAGAAGGTAACCTGCACCTCTTACACAATAATCTGTATCATAGAGTATTATAGGGAGAAGGTAACCAGCACCTCTTACACAATAATCTGTATCATAGAGTATTATAGGGAGAAGGTAACCAGCACCTCTTACACAATAATCTGTATCATAGAGTATTATAGGGAGAAGGTAACCAGCACCTCTTACACAATAATCTGTATCATAGAGTATTATAGGGAGAAGGTAACCTGCACCTCTTACACAATACTCTGTATCATAGAGTATTATAGGGAGAAGGTAACCTGCACCTCTTACACAATAATCTGTATCATAGAGTATTATAGGGAGAAGGTAACCAGCACCTCTTACACAATAATCTGTATCATAGAGTATTATAGGGAGAAGGTAACCAGCACCTCTTACACAATAATCTGTATCATAGAGTATTATAGGGAGAAGGTAACCTGCACCTCTTACACAATAATCTGTATCCTAGAGTATTATAGGGAGAAGGTAACCTGCACCTCTTACACAATAATCTGTATCCTAGAGTATTATAGGGAGAAGGTAACCTGTACCTCTTACACAATAATCTGTATCATAGAGTATTATAGGGAGAAGGTAACCTGTACCTCTTACACAATAATCTGTATCATAGAGTATTATAGGGAGAAGGTAACCTGCACCTCTTACACAATACTCTGTATTATAGAGTATTATAGGGAGAAGGTAACCTGTACCTCTTACACAATAATCTGTATTATAGCGTATTATAGGGAGAAGGTAACCTGTACCTCTTACACAATAATCTGTATTATAGAGTATTATAGGGAGAAGGTAACCTGCACCTCTTACACAATAATCTGTATCATAGAGTATTATAGGGAGAAGGTAACCTGTACCTCTTACACAATAATCTGTATCATAGAGTATTATAGGGAGAAGGTAACCTGCACCTCTTACACAATACTCTGTATTATAGAGTATTATAGGGAGAAGGTAACCTGTACCTCTTACACAATAATCTGTATTATAGCGTATTATAGGGAGAAGGTAACCTGCACCTCTTACACAATAATCTGTATCATAGAGTATTATAGGGAGAAGGTAACCTGTACCTCTTACACAATACTCTGTATCATAGAGTATTATAGGGAGAAGGTAACCTGCACCTCTTACACAATAATCTGTATCATAGAGTATTATAGGGAGAAGGTAACCTGCACCTCTTACACAATACTCTGTATCATAGAGTATTATAGGGAGAAGGTAACCTGCACCTCTTACACAATAATCTGTATCATAGAGTATTATAGGGAGAAGGTAACCTGTACCTCTTACACAATACTCTGTATCATAGAGTATTATAGGGAGAAGGTAGCCTGTACCTCTTACACAATGATCTATCATAGAGTATTATAGGGAGAAGGTAACCTGTACCTCTTACACAATAATCTGTATCTTAGAGTGTTAGAGGGAGAAACTAACGTATGCCTCTTAAATTATACTCTGTATCATAGCATATTATAGGGAGAAGTTAACCAGCACTTCTTAAACAATGCTCTGTATGATAGAGTGTTATAGGGAGAAGGTAACTTGCACCTCTTACACAATAATCTGTATTATAGAGAGAAAGTAACCTGTACCTCTTACACAATGCTCTGTATCATAAGGGAAAGTAACCCATACTTCTTACACAATCCTCTGTATCATAGAGTATCATAAGGGAAAGTAACCCATACTTCTTACACAATCCTCTGTATCATAGAGTATCATAAGGGAAAGTAACCCATACTTCTTACACAAGTCTTCATTTAAAGGGATTGGCTACCCATGTTAAAAAAAAACAAAAGGATACTCACCTTTTCTCCCACAAAGCTGATCGGTCTGACTCCACTGGTCAGCAACTTACCTGCTTACATCTTGTGTTGCCCGGGGCTTGTAAATGCATTTGGAAATGAATATGTGCCGGGCTTGTGCCCCCTTCATCAATCACAGGGGAGCAGCCATACCCTCTCCATTCATTGCGATAGGGGGGGATATGCTGAGGCCTGATACGCCCCCCTCCATTGTAGTGAATAGGGAGGGTGTGGTAGCTCTCCTGTGACTGATGGCGGGGACGTGACAACAAAATCGCTGCCAAATGTTTTTCGGGGCCCCAGGCTATGCGCCATGCATTTCAAAGATCAGGTGAGTTGCTGACCACTGGATTAGGACCGACCAACCATGGTGGACAAAAGAGGAGTACCCTCCTGTCTGAGGCACACCGATTTGGGTGTATCCTCTGGGATTGCCAGAATACTCACCTTCCCTATCCTGGGCATACACGTGCCACATAATGAGGCTGATCACCGGACTTAGAGTCTTATAGACCCCAGGGAGGTGGCCCCTCTTTTTTAAAGTGGACTAAAATCCAGCATTTTGATTATCCTGGGTTCTGGTCCTTGACCCCGATCAGGGGTGCCCCGCTGTGTGAAACCCCCCAGGTTGCTCATCCAATCGGAGCGCTCAGATCTGCTAACGTCACGTCGTCTAAGGCGGGCGGCTCAGAGCGCGCTTAAGGCTGCATCCCCCGCTTCCCTCTAACAGAAAGCGTGCCCGCGCCGGCTATTCACAAATGCCTGGCGCGGGCTCGCGCCCTGCTAGAGGGATAGCGGGGATGCGGCGCGTGCATGCGCCGTTGGACCGGGGAAAGAATGTAAGTGTATGGGGCTACCTGAGGGGTTTCACACAGCGGGGCATCCAAAATCAGGAGGGAAATGATCGGCCCGGGGATCTTAAAGCGGACCAACAGTCAAAAATGACTTACACCAAACCAACACGACAAACAGTCATCGTATGCCCCCCTCCCCGGGGCAATTTAGATGCTGCACATAAAAAATAATTTACCTTTTTCTAACTCCTGCTGGGGTCAATTTTAAAAACAAGATGGTGGTTCATTCATGCTGGCTGCCTGCAAACAGGAAGTGCTGCTGAGCTTCCTATTACTGTGCATTGTCAGTTATGTCAGTTGGGAGAGGAAGCTCCAAAATGGCCGCTACCTTTCTTTTCCAACTGTGCCAGGCTATTGGTCCGGTTTAAAGATTCCTGGGCCGATCGTCGTGGGTTTTGTTCCACTTTAACTGGAAAGTTTATCTTTTCTGGCATTTTTGAAGGTGTGTATATATATTTTTTGTGGGTGCTGAGGTAATCTAATATTTATTTTTCCTTATATTATCAAATGTGTGTTTTATGGAATATGCAGTCTGTTGCTACTGGCAACCGTACACCAAGAAGTGAGGCTTGTGTTATTTTTCCTCATGTTATCAAAGGTGTGTTATGGAATCTGCAATCTGTTGCTGTTGGCAACCGTACACCAAGAGGAGGTAAGTGAGGCCTGTACACACAGAACACTGGTGCTATGGCTGTCGCCATGGTGACTTAACGCGTACATATGCCCAGCAGCAGTGTTCTGTGTGTACAGGCCTCACTTCTCTCTTCTTGGTGTTTGGTTGCCAATAGCAACAGATGCAGATTCCATAAAACATAGGGAAAATAAATATTACCTCAGCACCCAAAAAAATATATACACACCTTCAAAAATGCCAGCAAAGTAGACTTTCCTTTCATGCCTGGAATCCGGCAGGCAGGGAGCGTTTTCTGAACGGCTAAAGCTAAGAGCTTTCCTGTTTTCTGAATGGGGTCACAGCTGAGAGCTTTCCTGTGTCTCCTCTCAGGTGCAGGCACACTTTGATGACGTGGCGATCTATTTCTCGGAGGAGGAGTGGCGCGGCCTGAGCAACAAGCAGAAGAAGCTCTATAAGAAGGTGATGATGGACAATTACTGGAACCTGGTGGCTGTCGGTAAGGGCTTCATGACATGAGGAGGAGTTGTCTATACACATTGTGCCCAGGCTGTTAAAGCGGAACAATCCGGCTCTACCCTGGAATTTAAAAGATTCCAGGGCCAGCTGCTGGTCTTCCTCTGGGGCATTCCGATTGGGGATGTGTGAACCCCTTTAAGTTCATTCCCTGGCTTGCCTTGATGGCGGCATCACATTAAAGGGGACCTCCACCCTATGGAGTGCACCTAAACCCCTCCTCTTCTGTCCCCACAGTGAGTAATCCTTTTATCCATGGGCAGAGCGGAAGAGGCAGCTTGTGGTGTTTCCTGTCAGGTAAAATGTATCACTCGCTGGGCGTGGGAGAGGTGTTTGCACATAATAGGATGCAGGTCCCCTTTTAAATGTTCTCACAGGAATCGTATTCCGTAGGGACAGGCTTCTCCTCAGAACTTTTAAAATGGATCAAAACCCAGGACTTTGACTATGCTGGGTTTTGGTTCTTGCCCCCCGGGGCACCCCAATCAGGGATGCCCGCTGTGTGAAACCCCCCAGGTCGCCCATTCTCAGTCACCTGTCCTCAGTCCTGCATGCGTTGCCGCTCGTCCAATCAGCGCATTCAGATCCGCTCGCATTAGACGAAGGAGGTGGGAGTGGATCCGACCCTCTAACAAGGAGCGTGGCAGTGCCGGCCGTTCACAAATGCCTGACATGGGCTTGCGCCCTGCTAAAGGGATAGCGGGGATGCGGCCGCTGCTCAAGCATGCGCCGGGAGCAAGTTTTCGGGCGACCTGGGGGGTTTCACACAACTCCGATTGGGGTGTCCTGGGGGTAGAGAGTATGCTTTCAAAGAGGTCTTGGTCCTCTTTAAAGGGGTCCCAAGTGGAGCTCTTCTACCTTCCTCCAGTGGGGGCATCCCAATACTGAACTGCACTTTGCCTTGTTGCTGGCCAGCAATTAGCTCCCCCACATGACCACCATAGGACCACATGGGTTTGCACAAGGGCTGAAGAACCAGTGGCTAGCTGCACTGCAATGCTTGTGGGGGTGTGCAGGTGTTGGTATTGAAAACAGGGATGCCCCTCCCCAGAATTCTAAGCTGCCCAGCAATAGGGGACCAACACCCAGGTTTTGATAAAACTTGAGCCCTGGCAGGATATCAGTCAGCCCTGGGGTTTTTGAGACTCCAGTCTTGGCACAAGCAACTTTTGGTCTGCTTTGAAGAGGAGTGGCCTTCCCACCCTCTTAATAAGGCACCTAACTGGAATGCCATACTTTATGAAACATCAAGGATCGACCCATGCGGTGCTGCGGCCGTCAAGGACCATTCCCCGCTACACCAGGCTTTTTTTAAATGGCCGGCGGGTGTACGCCCACAGCTAGAGGTGAGCAGGGATGTGGCTGGGGGCGCTTTCTTCATTCATAGTTTGGTGCGGCAAGGAAATCAAGTGGACGAGTGCTGAGTGGCCTGCACATGTGACGTGGGAATGAGAAAAAGGTGAGTTTATGGTCACTCCCGGGGGTTTATATACAAATCGGGATTCCCCCAGCCAGGGGGGAACAAAACCTAAGAAAGTGAAAATCTTGGGTTTTGTTCCACTTTAAATCCACTTTTCTGCCCACTTACTCGGGCTGAGAAGAGGTGTGTGTGGAGTTAAAGTGGATGAAAACCAACAGAGATCGGCCCAGGAATTTATAAGATTTCCGGGCGATTTATTCCCTCCGCCCCGGGGCATCCTGAATCGAGATGTCCAGCTGTGTGAAACCCCCCAGGTCACCCATAAACTCTACTTCTTTCCTGGTTTAACGACACATTCGCGAGCAGCCGCATCCCCGCTGCGGCAGCAAGCGCTTTCGGAGCCGCTCGTATTAGACAAGCTCCTGGAAGAAGGGGTTCGAGCGGATCCAGGCGCGCTTAATGGACAAGCAGCTGCACATGCATCATAGGACTGGGAAGAGGTAAGTTTGTTCGGGAGACTTGTTGGTTTCACACAGCGGGTGCAGGGACCAAACCCCAGGATGGTCAAAATCCTGGGTTTTGGTCCACTTTAACACTGCCACCTTCTATATGTCCTACCAGCAAGAGACGAGGGGACATCACGTTAGTGTGCACTGCATACATGCTATTAGCGATGGATGCTTATGTGCGCACCAGGAGCTGGTCCGGAGCACGCTCAATGTTTTGGAGCTGATGCTGTGTATCAGCCCACGGGACTACGAGGGATCGAACCTAAAGGCACAGGAAGTGTAAGTGTATTATTTTTGCTTGCCGGGACTTTCCTTTTAAACCCACGCCTTGATATTTTAATGGTGTTTGTTACTATTATTCTAAGTATGTCACACACCCCGCTTCAGGTTACTAAATAATTATACATGGGTTATACCTACCGCTAGGTGGCAGTCTTGCAGAGAAGTCCAGAAAAAGACAAGCCCCTCCCGGTCTATACATACCTGGTACCTCCTAACAAATCCCCAGTGTTCTTCTCTGCAAGGTGGCGACAAGACAGAAGAAAGAAGTCTCCTGCTTGCAGGTAGCCGGGGTATCGCCCCGCCCCCCCCCCCCCCCCCCCACGGTCTATTTCTGCCCGGCTCTTTTTTGTTTTATCCCCTGGTTAATGGTAGCCTCCCAGCTTAGGCTGTAGGCCGGGCAAGGGTAGATGGCACCTTAGGTGCCTAGGAGATTAGCTCCTCCGCTCGACCCCATATTATGGGGCATAGCGGTGATCCGGTTTGGTGATCCGGACGTGGGATGCCCCAGTTCTGATACTTCCCCTTAGGTTTTTCATCTGACTTTTACCATCCTTTAGGCATGTGTGGATGTTACAGGCAGGGGGACTTTATGACGTCCATAGACATCAAGGATGCATACCTTCACATTCCGATCTTTCTTGCTCATCGGCGGTTTCTTCGCTTTGTGGTGGAGGATCGGCATTTCCAGTTTGTGGCTCTTCCATTCGGCCTCACTTCGGCTCCGAGAGTGTTCACCAAGGTGTTGGCGGGAGTGATGGCCCTGCTCAGAGCTCAGGGGATTCGCATTGTGCCTTATCTGGACGATCTTCTCATCATGGCGCCTTCCTTCAGTCAGGCGGAAGGGGACACCAGCATGGTGGTGTCTATGCTGGAGAGGTTCGGCTGGGTGATCAACTACCCCAAGTCCTCTCTGGTTCCGGCCAGGGTGGTGACATTTCTGGGGATGTCCTTGGACTCTTGGCAGCACAGAGTTTTTCTTCCTCAGGCCAAGGTTCTTTTGATTCAGGAACTGGCTCAGCTTCTTTTTTCCAATCCTCGCCCGTCCATTCGGCTAGGGATGAGACTGGTGGGGTTGATGGTTGCCTCCTTCGAGGCAGTTCCCTTCGCGCAGTTTCACACGAGGACGCTTCAGCTTCATCTTTTGGCGTCTTGGGATCGGCGACCGCGGTCGTTGGATCGGTCCTTCCGGATGTCCCCTCGGGTTCGGCAGTCTCTTCTGTGGTGGATGGTCTCGGACAATCTTCTGAAGGGCAGGTCATTTTTGACCCTGCTTTGGGAGACTGTCACCACGGACGCCAGTTTGTCAGGATGGGGAGGTTTCTGGAAGGATCTTCAGTTCCGGGGGCGGTGGGGCCCTCAGGAAGCTCACTTGCCCATCAATGTTCTGGAGTTGAGAGCCATCAGGTTGGTTCTGTCTCACTTGACGCAGCATTTACAGGGTCTGCCGGTTCGGGTTCGGTCGGACAATCGGACGGCGGTTGCTTACATCAATCACCAAGGAGGGACTCGCAGTCTGGGTGCTCTCAGGGAGGTGTCTCTGATTCTAGTTTGGGCAGAGACTCATGTTCCTTGCATCTCGACAGTGTACATTCCGGGAGTGGAGAACACGGAGGCGGACTTTCTGAGCCGGTGTTCGTCCCGCCGGGGGGAATGGTCTCTCCATCCCCAGGTGTTTCGGTCGCTTTGTCTCCGGTGGGGGACGCCGGAGGTGGATCTGTTTGCCTCTCGTCACAATCACAAGCTTCCGACATTCGTGTCGCTTTCTCAGGATCCTCTGGCTCTGGTGGCGGATGCCATGGCCCTGAGCTGGAGGGACCTGAGGTTTCTTTATTTGTTTCCTCCGATTCCCATGCTGGGCAGGGTGCTGCAGAAGTTGGTTCTGGAAGAAGTTCCCGCCATTCTCGTGGCTCCAAGGTGGCCAAGGCGGGTGTGGTTCGCAGACATCGTTCGTCTGGCAGTGGATCAGTTCGATCTGCCTCTTCGGCCGGATCTGCTCACTCAGGGTCAGCTGTGTTACCCCAGTTTACCAACGTTGGCTTTGACGGCTTGGCTGCTGAAACCTCCATCTTGAAGGAGGAGGGTCTTTCGGATTCAGTCATTCGGACTCTTATTAGTGCTAGGAAGAGATCTTCTTCTTCCATCTATTATAGGGCTTGGAGATCTTATATTGATTGGTGTGAGGCTAGATCTTTGCCCTGCCGGGTCTTTTCTATTTCTAGGATTTTGGAATTTCTTCAATCTGGGCTGGACTCTGGTCTTCAACTGAGTACTTTGAAGGGGCAGGTTTCTGCTTTGTCTATCTTTTTTCAGAGGTCATTTGCACTCCATCCGTTGGTCAAGACTTTTTTCCAGGGGGTTTCGCATCTGCGGCCTCCTAGGAAGCCTTTGCTCCCTGTTTGGGATTTGAATTTGGTTCTCTCCGCTCTTCAGGCTCCTCCTTTTGAGCCTTTGCAGGATATTGCCCTGTCTACTCTGACTCAGAAGGTTGCCTTCCTGGTGGCCATCACTTCGGTTCGGCGTGTTTCGGAGTTGGCAGCCTTGTCTATTCAGGCTCCTTATTTTGAGAAACATCAGGATAAGGTGGTTTTTCGTTTCAAACCAGACTTTCTTCCTAAGGTGGTCTCGGCGTTTCATCTTAATCAGGACATTGTTCTTCCCTCTCTGTGTCCCAAGCCTGGGAATGACAAGGAGAGGGCGTTGCATTGTTTGGATGTGGTGCGTTGTGTTAAGTGCTATTTGCGTACCACTTCTCCTTTTCGTAAGACTGATGCCTTTTTCGTGGTGCCCTGTGGGCTTAGGAAGGGCTTGGCTCCGGCTAAGTCTTCCATTAGCAAATGGATTCGTCAGGCGATCGTTGGGGCCTATTCTGCCAAGGGGAAGGATCCCCCTTTTCGTGTTACTGCTCATTCTACTCGTGCGGTTGGAGCGTCCTGGGCTTTTCAGCACCAGGCTTCTGTTGAACAAGTTTGTAAGGCTGCTACTTGGTCTTCGGTTCACACTTTTTCCAAGTTTTATAAGGTTGATGTGCGGGCCTCGGCGGATGCTGTTTTTGGCCGCAAGGTTCTGCAGGCTGCAGTGGTTTGAGTTCTGCTTCATTGCCTGGTTGGATACCCCCGCCTTTTTTTGGACACTGCTGTTGGATGTCCCATGTATAATTATTTAGTAACCTGAAGCGGGGTGTGTGACATACTTAGAATAATACCATTTTGTGATTATTCACCTGTAAAATGGGTATTATAAGTATGTCACACACTCCACTTCACCCACCCTTTTTGGTATCCTGGTTCTTTATATGGTGAAGCTTTTTTGTTATAGTTGAGGGTTACCGTTGATTTTTTTCCTGGTACCTTGTCTTATTGCTGTTTAAATTACTGGGGATTTGTTAGGAGGTACCAGGTATGTATAGACCGGGAGGGGCTTGTCTTTTTCTGGACTTCTCTGCAAGACTGCCACCTAGCGGTAGGTATAACCCATGTATAATTATTTAGTAACCTGAAGCGGGGTGTGTGACATACTTATAATACCCATTTTACAGGTGAATAATCACAAAATAGTATTATTGCACCTCTTTTACAGGAAAAGTCAGCGTGACGCCGCCACTAATAGTCAAGATTGAGAAAGGGGAGGAGCCTTGTGTGTGTGGCCCCCAAAGCACTGATCCAGATGCCAACAGTAAAGGTCGGTATAGAGCTCTGGGTATTTTACATTTTGTTGTTTATCTCTATCACATATTATAATACATTTATTTCAAATAATAAAAATAACTGGCCTGGAACAGCTGGCCTGGAAACTTAAGATTTCAGGGCTGCCACTGGCTTTTCCCTTGAGCATCCCGAACTGCGATGCCCTGCTGTGCCCCACCCCACCCCGCCCCTGCAGTTTGCCCATAATCAGTCACTTTTCCCTGGTTCAACAGCACATGCTCAGGATCTCGCCCAGTTAGAGTCCCCACTATGGCTACATGATTCAGCAGGCATCTGAATCATGTGGTCGTGGTCGTGTTCGCACTCCCTTCCCAGGCATTCGGATTGGATAGAGGAGGAGTCTGAATGGCGGGGCGCGGGAGGAATCTGGACGGCGGGGCGCGGGAGGAATCTGGGCGGCGGGGCGCGGGAGGAATCTGGGCGGCGGGGCGCGGGAGGAATCTGGGCGGCGGGGCGCGGGAGGAATCTGGGCGGCGGGGCGCGGGAGGAATCTGGGCGGCGGGGCGCGGGAGGAATCTGGGCGGCGGGGCGCGGGAGGAATCTGGGCGGCGGGGCGCGGGAGGAATCTGGACGGCGGGGCGCGGGAGGAATCTTGAATGTGGGGCTTCCATCCCTCATATTAATGCTTCCAGGATTTATCTTTTACCTTTTTTGCCTGATCTGTAATCGTTGGCCTTGGTCTTGTTTTCCAACAGAGAACCTTCTCCGCACCTATAAAGAACATTATTTCGTGCAACGCCTCTACGAGCGGTTAAAAGTGTTCACCGCACCGATCCGGATGGCTCTGGCGGGGCGGGGAACAGCGTCCGAGCCTCCCGCACCTGCTCGAGATGAAGAGACTGTTTCTGACTCCACCCCTTTGTGCCCCTACCAGTCTCTGGTCAAGGAAAAACCGGTCATCGACGAGACACCCTTCAGCTGCTACAAGTGCCCGCGTCGATTCCCTCGCCTGTGCAACCTGATCAGCCACTTCCGCTGCCACCAGAGGGAGCTGAACATGGCGTGTCCCGAGTGCGGCAAGGCGTTCGATAAGGGCAAGGCGTTGGTCCTGCACCTGATGAAGCACAAGGGGGAGCGGCCCTTCATCTGCCCGGGTTGCGGGAAGGCCTTCGCCTCTCAGGTCTGCCTGGACAACCACACCAAGCAGCAGCCGTACAAGTGCCCCCAGTGTGGCAAGCTCTTCTCCCTCAAGCACGCCCTCGTCACCCACCAGCGCATCCACAACCCCGACAACCCCAACGTCTGCCCCGTCTGCGGAAAGGCCTTCTTACACCGGAGCGCTCTGCTCCAGCACCACAAGGTCCATCAGAAGTCCTCCTTCGTCTGCCCTGAGTGCGGCCTCCGCTTCGTCTCCAGGGGGGAGTGCGTGCGCCACATGCGGGACTACAACCACACGCTGGAATACCCCAGCCAGGAAGCCGACCATCCCGAGGTCCGGGAGCCTGACGGGGGGTTTGCCATGGATTTTTCCGACCTTGTGATAAAGATGGAGGAGGACGACGGCAGCTATTGATGACAAGCCCCATACTGAACTTACTGTAATATCTCCATCTACATTCCCCACAGGCAGAGTGTTCCCTTAAAGAGGAACAAAACCTGAGATTTTGACCATCCCAGGTTTTATTCATTGCCCCAGGGGCATCCTGTTGCGTGATACCCTCCAGATAACCCATGGTAACTCAACTTTCCCCCGTCCTACAGCACATGTGAGAGCTCTCGTCCAATCAGAGTCGTTTGCTGTGCATATTAATGAACGGCAACCAGCTCTGTTTACAGCATTCGGGAACGAGAGCCGCCACATCCCCAGACGCGGGCACGCTCCCGCCCCCCCAGCCTATCTGAATGCCTTGGTGCGGTGGGTGCCTCGCCCTGAGATGCTGGGGAAGCAGCTGCTCTTGCTCCCAATTTGTTTATATTGCCCAGGGAACAGGCAGGAAAGGTGAGTTTTGCAGCAACGGGGGGGGGGGGGGGGGGGGGGGATCATGATTTGGGATGCCCAAGTTGAATGGGCTAACTCCCCCGCTATCGCCCCCAAAACACTCACCTTTGTGTTGATCCCCGCTGCATTCCCAGCCATTCCCACGCTTTCCTGCACTGCGGACCACAAGTAGCGCGAGGATGTGGCGGCTCCTGTTACTCTATGCCGGTGCCCTTTTCCAATGTTCTCTTGAATTAAAGCGGATGGAAACTCATATTTGGGCCCAAAAAGCCCCAAAACGCCGCCAGGCAAACCACACAGCTGCATGCCGCCGAGGGAGCGAGGTGACAAGTGAGGTTTATGGGGTTTGCGGAGGGTCGATCGAGGGCCAATTCGGTTAAATCATTAAAAAAAAATGAAGCTGCTAAAATTGCCTCTCTCTGGGGCATCCCGTTCTGATAGCAAATATAAAAGATGGCTTTCCCCAATCGGGACACCCCGCTGTGTAAAACCTCCCCCAGAACTCTGCAAAACACACCTGCTTCCTGGCTGATATTAATATCGATGGCTGCATGCCGCCATCTTTGGGCTGTGAGCATGCTCTTGCCCGGGAGCGCGTCCAATACTGGCGATGCCACCGCTTGTGCTTCCAATTGCCGCAGTAGTTGCCGAACTCTACAGTCTACTAGTGCCAGGAATTGGTACGTTTTACTGGGGGATTTCACAAATAGAGATGCCCATGGGGCAAGGAAACAAACCTTGGATGGTCAAACTGCTGGGGTTTATTCGATTATTCGGTTCCTTAATCCTCATAAACCAGTAATAGGATAGAGCAGGGGTCACACCTTTCATCACTTAAAGTTTTTAGACTCCTCCCCCTTTACAGCTGCCCCATCTGCACAGAAAGCTGAACCCTGAAACATACTGAGATACAAAAGTTAAAGTGGACCAACAGTCAAAAATGAAATAAATCAGACCAACACAACAAACAGTGCTCATATGCATCCCTCTCCAGGGCAATTTAGATGAACATAGGTGAACATAAAAAATAATTTACCTTTTTTAGAACGCCTACTGGGATAAATGTTAAAAACAAGATGGCCGCTCATGGGCTTGCAGGCCACCTGAAAACAGGAAGTCGTGCTGGGCTTCCTGTTATTGTGCATTTTGGTTTTGTCAGTTGGGAGAGGAAGCTCCAAAATAGCCGCTACATTTCTTTTCCAACTGTGCCAGGCTGTCGGTCCGGTTTAAGTTCTGCTTTTAATTACAGACTTGCAAATCAGGGTGCAGGACAGGGGAGCTGTGCAGGGAAAAACCCTCACCTAGCCTGTAGTTTTGATACATTAATACACCTTACTGTCCCGTTTGATAGTTAAACAATCCTGCAAAAAGTTTGTAATAAGGAATAGCTGTCCTCCACATCCTATGGACACTTCTTTGGGTGGCCAGTGACTGCCGAGGGCCCTGTCATGGTGCTATTACTGGGTTCATTTAAACAGGGCAGCTCGGGAGTGGAACGGGTCTGGGGCTTAGCTAAATGTCAATACTGATTTGACCTGCCCCTCACTTTACACCTCTACTTCAACAAAACCCACCGGGGCACCCGATTGGGGGTGCCTTGCTGTGTGAAACCCCTCGGGTCGCCCGAAAACTCACCTTCGTTCCCAGTCCAATGGCGCATGCGTGAGCAGCAGTTGCATCCCACCTGTCCGCACCAGGCTTTTGTAAATGCCCGCGTGGGTATGCTCCCTGTTAGATGGTAGCGGGGGATGGCGCTCGGACCCGCTATCCCTTTAGCAGGGCGTGTGCTCACACCAGGCATTTGTGAGCTCGTGTTAGAAGAGCTCCTGGGCAAAGGGGCTTGAGCAGATCCAAGCGTTCCGATAGGATGAGTGGCCGCGCATGCATCATAAGACCGGGAAGAGGTGAGTTTGTTCGGGTGACCTTGGGGATTTCACACAGCAGGGCACCCCCAATCAGTGTGCCCCGGGGGCAAGGACCGAAACCCAATATAGTCAAATTCCTAGGTTTTGGTCAATTTTAAAGTGAACCTAAACCTTCACACCACCAGGCATGGTGGTGGGTCAGGGTCCTTGCCGGGGTGTTTTCTGGCTCTGTCGCAAAGAAAAGATTAGATCTTCTTTAAGTTTCTAAAAAGGAAACTCCACCTGATCAGACTTATCTTACGGCACGAGACTCCCCGGCTCTTCTGTCACCACTTTTGTGAAGTCCACTTCTGTGGAGTCCAATTATGTGTTCAGGGCCCCAGCATTGCCCCGATCATCCCACAGACAGGTTCTGGCCCGTAGGTGGGTGTGTGCAGTGTACAAGGCCAGACCTTGAGGCCTATAATACTTTAAGGGGCACCTCAGGCTTGTAATTTCCAGCCAGACGGGTGAGACCAGAGAGAACCGCTCTGAGCCAGGCATCCTTGTGCTGGGAAGGTAAGTCCAAAAAAGTGAAGTTTACTTGTTTGGTGACTTGGGTTGGTCATAGGCAGCCAATCACATCTGTATTTTCTGAAAGGTACCTGCAGTGGGGGGGCTGGGTATTGGATTACTCCGCACCCTGACCTCTCCAGGGCCAAACCTTCTCCTCGACAACAGGCCATATTTTGTGAATTTGAGCACTAATCACTTGGTGGGTCTCCAGGAGAGGGTTGGG
This sequence comes from Gastrophryne carolinensis, assembly GCA_027917425.1. Lineage (NCBI taxonomy): Eukaryota > Metazoa > Chordata > Amphibia > Anura > Microhylidae > Gastrophryne > Gastrophryne carolinensis. Next base: position 627,696,286 of record CM051235.1, read on the forward strand.
GAACACTTCTTTAGGGACAGGGTTAGGCCACTAGTCTCCTAAAAAAGCTGTTAGTGGTCCAAGTTACCTTGTGAAGAACCTGTTAAAGACACCATTGGCTGGGTTGTCTCAGTACCTGACATTGTTATCTGCCAAAGCCCTGGTCATACAACTAACCAGAATGGAAGTTGGGGGGGGGGGGGGGGTGAGGACCTTTAGGACTTACATCACTTCCATCATTTACAGAAGAGTCTCCTAGTCATTACATTGGCTGCACCACCTGGAGCTCACACTCTTGATCTGTCGAGTTAAAAAAGCTGTCAGTGGTCCAAGTTACCTTGAGAAGAACCTGTTCAAGACACCATTAGCTGAGGTGTCTCAATAGCTGACATTGTGATCTGCCAATACCCTGATCATACAACTAACCAGAATGGAAGTTGGGGGGGGTGAGGACCTTTAGGACTTACTTCACTTTCATCATTTACAGAAGAACAAGGGAGGGCCAGTCTGGCTTCTGCAGGCTCCTCCAGAAGTGTAAGGTAGGTTAGTGGTTAGAAACTGGAGTTGTACATGAGTATTAGGTTGCCTGTTATTTCATAGTTTACACTGCTGACTACTCGTTTTGAAGACCAGAAAATGAACATACGTGGTCCCTCTTGCATACCGGTGGGTCCCTACATATCAGAAGCCAAGTGCTTGTAACTGATATTTGTTTCTGGCGATTAAAAACACTTTGTAAAATAAAGCGTGAGCCTGTTTATTCCAAGTATGTCTCACACCCTGCTTTGGAAATATTAATTACACGTGGGTTATGGTCCAGTAGGGGGCGAACTTCTGCAGAGATGACTAAAATAAGAAGCCCCTCTCGGTCCATAAATACCTGGGACCTCCCACACATTTCCCAGTTTAGTCTCTGCAGAAGGCGAAGCAAGTCAAGAAGATGGCTGTTTCTTTCCTTTGCAGGTAAGCCGGGTCTACACCCGGCCATTGCTTATTCCTATTGCCGCCCGGACTCCTTTGTTAATTCCCCTTGCCTCCCAGCCTTGGCTGCAGGGTCCGGGTGAGGGTAGGGTACACCTCTAGATGTGTCCTGTTACCAGGAGCCATGCTCCACCGCAAATCCCCCAAAGGGTAGGCCGTCGTCAGGTTGGTGATCCTGGAATGGGATGCCCCATCCGTCTAAAAGCCTTCGCTACATATTTAAGTGTAGCTATCAGCTTTCCCCCCATTACTCCCTTTCCCGGATAGTAGGGGGGGGGGGGGGGGGCTTCTCTCTCTCAGCTCCCTTTATAAGACTATTTCATTTATTCAGGCTGGCCTTGCCAGCGTGGTTGTGTGAGTGCTGTGTGTTTTTTTTAATTTTCTTTTTTCACCGCCGCGGGCCGCCCGGTAGCGCCGGCGGGCCGGTCCCGTCTTCGTGACTGGCTCCGCAGCTTGCTGGGGAGCGCGGCCTTAGTTCTCTGTCAGGGGAGGGGGCAGGGTGTGGCGCTCGGCGCGCCCCAATGCTGCCTGCCCCCTCCTAATGGCACGCTCTTTCTCCTGCCTCCCGCCGGGAGCGCTCTTTTCCTAGCTCGGGAGGGGGGGGGGGCAGGCGCGGTGCGCGATCCGCCCTTGCCCGCCCTTCTTTACACTCCCTGGAGCCGCCATTACTGCTGTCTCCCGGGACCTCGGCAATCGTGAGTGCCCTTGGGCCCCCTTGTTCTTTACCCCTTGCACCGCCAGACAAAGGCGGCACAGGGCCTTTGTCTGGCGGTGCAAAACCTTTGGGATATTGGGGTAGTTTGTCCGGTTCCCCCCACAGAGAGAGGTTTGGGTTACTATTCCAACCTCTTTACGGTGCCCAAAAAAGATGGTTCCATAAGACCCATTTTGGACTTGAAAACTCTCAACCGGTTCATCAGAACCAAAAAATTTCGCATGGAGACTCTGCGCTCTGCTGTCGACTCACTGCGTCCGGGGGACTTTATGACCTCAATAGATGTGAAGGACGCTTACCTTCATGTGCCGGTCTTCCCGGGACACCAAGGGCTCCTCAGGTTCGTGGTAGACAACCAGCACTTCCAGTTTGTGGCTCTTACCTTCGGGCTGACTTCGGTGCCCAGGGTGTTCACCAAGGTTTTGGCGGGCGTGATGGCCCTTCTCAGAGTCCGGGGCATTTGTATCTTGCCTTACCTGGACGACTTTCTCATTACGTAATTCTCTCTCCACCAGGCGGATCTGGACACCAGAACGGTGGTGACGATGCTGGAGAGGTTCGGGTGGGTAATCAATTACCCCAAGTCCTCTCTATCCCCGTCAAGGGTGGCTTCGTTCCTGGGCATGATTCTGGATACCATTCAGACCAGGGTGTTCCTACCCCAGCCGAAGGTGGATGTTCTTCAGGCTCTTATTCGTTTTCTTCTGTCCAGCCCTCGTCCGTCCATCAAGCAATGCATGAGGCTGGTAGGTTTGATGGTGGCTTGCTTCGAGGCAGTGCCATTTGCTCAGTTTCACATGAGACCCCTTCAGCTCCATCTTCTATCGGTTTGGGACAAATGTCCTCTGTCCCTGGATCAGACTTGTGTTCTGTCCCCTCTTGTCCGGCGGTCCTTCCAGTGGTGGATGGACCAGAGGAATCTCCTAGGAGGCAGGTCCTTTCTTGCGCCCTGTTGGGAGACAGTCACCACGGATGCCAGTCTGTCAGGCTGGGGAGGCTTCTGGAGGGAACATTAGTTCCAGGGGCTGTGGGGTCCTCAGGAGGCCCATATCCCCATCAACATTCTGGAGCTGAGGGCGGTTCGGTTGGTGCTGTCGCACCTGACACATCACCTTCAGGGCTTACCAGTTCAGGTTCGCTCCGACAATCGGACAGTGGTCGCTTACATCAATCACCAAGGAGGGACTCGCAGCAGGAGTGCCCCCCTGGGAAGTGTCTCTGATTCTTGCTTGGGCCGAGAGCAATGTTCCGTGCATCTCGGCAGTCTACATTCCAGGGGTGGAGAACCTGGAAGCGGACTCCCTGAGCAGGGGGACCTCTCGCCGGGGGGAACGGTCCCTCAGCAACAAGGTATCTCTATCCCTCTGTCGCAGGTGGGGGAGGCCGGAGGTGGATCTGTTTGCCTCTCATCACAATCACAAGCTTCTGGCATTTGTGTCTCTGTCCCAGGACCCTCTGGCTCTGGCAGTGGATGCCATGTCTCTGTCCTGGCGGGAGCTCGGTCTCCTGTATCTGTTTCCTCCCTTTCCCATGGTGGGCAGGGTGATACGCAAGCTGGCTCAAGAGGGTGTGCCAGCAATCCTGGTGGCCCCAAGGTGGCCAAGACAGGTCTGGTCCGCAGACGTCGTCTGGCTGGCGGTCCATCAATTCAGGCTGCCTCTGGTTCCGGATCTGATCACACAAGGTCAGCTTTGTTACCCCAATTTACAAACGCTGGCTTTGACGGCGTGGCTGCTGAAACCTTCATCTTAAAGGAAAAGGGTTTGTCTGAAGCCTTTGTCCAGACTCTTGTCAGGGCTAGGAAGAAATCTTCCTCTAATATCTACTACAGGACCTGGCGAAACTACATTGATTGGTGTGAGGCTAGGGCCTTTCCTTGTCGGGTGTTTTCCATTCCTCGGATTTTGGAGTTACTTCAGCATGGTCTGGACATGGGTTTTCAACTTAGCACCCTTAAGGGGCATGTGTCCGCTCTGGCGGTTTTCTTTCAGAGATCTTTCGCTCTTCATCCTTTTTTCAGGGGGTCACTCATGTGCGCCCTCCTCGCAAACCCATGTTGACTGTTTGGGATTTAAATTTGGTGTTGTCTGCCCTTCAGGGTCCTCCTTTTGAACCAGTGCAGGATGCTGCACTATCCATTTTCACCTTAAAAGTTGCCTTTTTGGTGGCTATCACCTCTGTTCGACCTGTTTCTGAGTTGGCGGCTCTGTCTATTCAGGCCCCCTACTTTGAGAGACATCAGGACAAGGTGGTTTTCCGCTTTAAACCAGACTTCCTGCCAAAGGTTGTCTCTGCTTTTCACCTCAATCAGGACATTGTGCTTCCTTCATTGTGTCCTAAACCTAGCAATGACAAGGAGAGGGCTTTGCCCTCTCTGGATGTCGTTAGATGTGTAAAGTACTATCTGGTGGCTACTTCACCATTCCGGAAGACGGACGCCTTTTTTGTGATGCCCTCCGGGCCCAAGAAGGGTTTGGCGCCCGTCAAGTCTACTATTAGTAAATGAATTCGTCAGGCTCTTATTAGGGCCTATTCTGCCAAGGGAAGGGATCCCCCTTTCCAGATCACTGCTCATTCTACTCGTGCTGTTGGGGCTTCCTGGGTGTTTCAGCACCAGGCCTCTGTTGAGCAAGTTTGTAAGGCTGCTACTTGGTCTTCTGTTCATACTTGTTCCAAGTTTTATAAGGTTGATGTGCGAGCCTCAGTGGATGCTGTTTTTGGCCGCAAAGTTCTTCAAGCTGCAGTGGTTTTATTTGTGCACTATTGCCTGTTGGGATCCCCACCCGTTTTTGGACACTGCTATTGGATGTCCCACATGTAATTAATATTTCCGAAGCAGGGTGTGAGACATACTTGGAATAATACCATTTTGTGATTACTCACCTGTAAAACGGGTATTATAAGTATGTCTCACACCCTGCTTCGCCCCACCCTGAGTTGTATCTTGGATCCTCTACATGGTGAAACTTTTTTCTCTTAGTTTTTATTGGTTCTTCCTGGTCCCCTTACTGCTTTCTTATACTGGGGAATGTGTGGGAGGTCCCAGGTATTTATGGACCGGGAGGGGCTTCTTTTTCTAGTCATCTCTGCAGAAGTTCACCCTCTACTGGACCATAACCCACGTGTAATTAATATTTCCGAAGCAGGGTGTGAGACATACTTATAATACCCATTTTAAAGATGTAATCACAAAATGGTATTTTTAAGGGGGATGTTTCTGATCCTAATGAAGTAGGTGGTCTGCACTCCATAAATTAAAACTTCAATTTATTAATTATATTAAAAACATCTCCAAAATCCATAAATAGGCAAACGCGTTTCGGACTATACCTGGTCCTTAGTCATAGACATAGAAGTCTGAAACGCGTCAACGGACCCCCCCCAACAACTTTTGCCAGGTCTACAGCTTTCCTCCATTTAAGAGGTTGGCCTATTTATGGATTTTGGAGATGTTTTTAATATGATTATAAACGTTTTAATTTTCCAAGTATACAGCTTGTCCTGTTTCACTAAATTCTTTACGTCTGGGTTATCCGCCACTCCCGCCCTATAAAAGGCCAGGAACCTCCCACAAATTCCCAGTTTCCTTCTGCAGTCTGGAAAATAGAAGATGGCTCTCTATATTGTGCAGGAGAGCGGGACTTACCAGCCTGCGGCCCTGCAGGACTATTTCCACCCGTTCTGGACCCACTGCCTCCCAGCCTCGGCTGACTGGTTCGGGTGAAGGTAGGACGATACCAGGGTCAGGTGCTCTCCCCCTTGTTCTCTCCCTGGGGAGTTCTCCGGGGGATGGGGGGTAGGCGGTGGTGCCCTGGGGGGTGTTTGACTTGTTTAACTGTGCTTGTCACTGTCTTGATGTGCGCGCGCCACCTTGTGCGGCGCTATAAGCTGAGACGATTCACTGCGCTGTCATGTGACCGGCGATTTCACGCTCTTCGGGGGGTGGGGGGGCAGGTCCCGCGGATAACGCTTTCTGCGCCATACCTCCGCGGCCCGCCCCTCCAGGTCCGCTGCAGCGCCATTTTGATTCTGTGGTGTGCTGGGGCCCTTGTTTCTACATGCTGCGCGCTGCTTTTCTGGTCTGGTCCTTGGTGCAATCGGCCCTCTTGGTTCGTGAGTCCCCTTCGGGGTTGTGTTCTATTGCTATTTAGCCGCGCTATGGGATATTTATGTATTTTTATCATGTCTTTTAGTCTTTATGTCTTAACCGTGACAGTGGTTTCTCCCGGCCCTCCCCCCTTTCATCTCCCACCTTCCCTAGCGGGCCTCGGGGCATCCATGATTGAGGGGGGCATCCCGGGTGGCTCTTGCTAGCCTTAACCCTATACTGGCCATTGGGCCTATGCTAATCCCCATATGGAGGCTTCCGGGGATAATGTGCTTGGGGTTCCTTCGGGACAAGCCCAGCTGTGTGCCGCATGTAGGGTATCCCCTGTGAGTGACGGTGTCAGGGTATGTGTGCCCTGTGCCCAGAAGGTCCTTGCGCTGCAGTCTGGGTTGCCTGCTAAGCTGCCCAGCTCTGCGCCCACTTCTACATCACCTACCCCCCCCCCCCCCCCGCACCTGCATTTGACCCCTAGTGAGGGACATGCTAGCAGGGAATCACATTATGACTTGGCCTTGCGGGTGGCCAGCCTGGAAAGGCATATGGCTGCGCCGGTCCCCCGTAAGGCTTCTGGCAAGAAGCTGCATTTAACTCCCGCTGTTTCCCTTTTTCCTGAGGAGGATGAGGGACATTATTCTTTCCCTGGTCTTTACCCCCTAGAAGAGGGGGAACTTTTCTCTGATTCTGATTCCTCTGAGGAACGGCAGGAGGTTTATGGCGGTACTGGGTCTCCTTTTGGAGAAGATCCATGGTCTCCCGAGGATACTGATAGGCTGTTGGCTCACATTTTTGAAGTGCTATGTATTACCCCTCCTGTGCCGGCTAAAAAGCAGCAGGGTGAGCTTTTTCACTTGCTATTAAAGGGCTGCTCAAGTGCCTTCTGGATAATGCCTCGGATGCCAATAGGGGGGAGGAGTATAGATCCCTCCTGCTTTGCTATGAATTTGTTGCATTTATTCTTTCTGCTGTGGATGATGCGGTCAGGATGTGGCTATACGCCGCTCTGTTTGGCTGCGTCAGTGGGCGGCTGATAATGCTGCTAAGAAGGCTGTCACTGGATTCCCCTTTACTGGGCTACGGCTCTTTGGTGAGCATCTGGATCTGTTTGCCAAGGATGGTAGGCTGCCTCAATGCAGGAGGCAGCCGTGGCCCTTTCGGGGGGCTGGTTCTTCCCTCCCCTCCTTCCGTGCTCCCAGGTCTGCCCGCAGTGCACCATTTGTGGGGACACGTAGAGATCCTTGGGGCCGGGGTAGAGGCCGTGGACTTCCCGGTCTCTCATGGGGTTCCAAGTCCAAATCTTCCCCCAAGCCCCCTCAGGCATGAGGAGGCGCCCTCACCCATCCGGGTGGGGGGCGGTTGCGGCTCTTTGCTCACGTCTGGAGACTGCGCGTCTCAGACCGGTGGATTCAGGAGGTGGTGTCCTCCGGGTACAAGATAGAGCTTGCAGCCTGGCCGCCCCCAAGATTCATCAGATCCCGGATGGCCCAAAGTCCCCTGTCAGCTCAGGGCTTGCGGCTTGCTGTCCAAAGCCTTTTGAAACTGGGTGTCATCTGCCCGGTGCCCTTCCGGGAAAGGGGCAGAGGCTTCTATTCACAGTACTATTCACAAAAAGGATGGGTCCCTGAGGCCCATCCTGGATTGGAAGCGTCTCAACTATTTTGTCAGGTTCAAGCATTTACGCATGGAGACTCTGCGCTCGGCGGTCAGTACTGATTGCGTCTCAGTCCTTCCATGAAGCCGAGCTGGATACCCAGATGGTGGTCTCCACACTCGAGTCCTTCGGTTGGGTGATCAAGCATCCCAAGTCTTCACTGTCTCCGTCCTTGGTGAGGTCCTTTCTGGGCATGACTCTGGATACATCTCAGGTCAAGGTTTTTCTGCCTCAGCAGAAGGTGGAGAGCCTGCAGATGCAGGCACGGTTTCTACTTTCTTGTCCTCGTCCCTCCATTCGGCAGGGGATTCAGTTGGTGGGCCTGATGGTGTCATGCTTCGAGGTGGTCCCCTATGCTCAATTTCACATGAGACCTCTTCAGCTGGACCTCTTGTCAGTGTGGGATCGGGATCCTGTGTCCTTGGATCAGGAATTTGCTCTGTCCCCTCTGGTCAGTCAGTCCCTCTCGTGGTGGCTGGACTCAAGGAATCTTCTAGTGGGCAGGACCTTTCTGCTTCCGTGCTGGGAGACTGTCACCACAGATGCCAGTCTGACAGGTTGGGGGGGCTTTTGGAAGTCTCTGAAGTTCCAGGGTCAGTGGGGCCCTCAGGAGGCCCATGCTCCCATCAACATTCTGGAACTGCGGGCGATAAGGTTGGTTCTCTCCCAGTTGACCCCACACCTTCGGGGTCGGGCTGTTCAGATCCGCTCCTACAACCAGACAGCGGTTGCCTACATCAATCATCAGGGAGGGACTCGGAGCAAGCGAGCCCTCAAGGAAGTTTCCCTGATACTGTCCTGGGCAGAAGAGAATGTCCCCTGTATATTGGCAGTTTACATCCCGGGAGTGGAAAACCTGGAGGCGGACTGCTTGAGCAGGGGGATGTCTTGTCTGGGGGAGTGGTCCCTCAGCAACAGGGTGTTTCGCTCCCTGTGCCATCGCTGAGGTCTGCCGGATGTGGACCTGTTTGCGTCCCGTCACAATCACAAGCTTCCATTCTTTGTCTCTCTGTCACAGGACCCTCTGGCCTTAGCCACGGATGCGCTAGCAATGCCTTGGAAGGGGTTTCGGCTCCTCTATGTGTTCCCTCCGTTTCCTCTGTTGGGCAGGGTGCTGTGCAAGATAGCCCATGAAGGGGTGCCAACCATTCTGGTGGCCCCCTGTTGGCTAAGAAGGGTGTGGTTCGCAGACGTCGTGCAGTTGGCAGAAGATCAGTATGTCCTGCCCAAGGATCCAGACCTGCTCACTCAGGGGCAGCTGCGCCATCCCTATTTACAAACGCTGGCTTTGACGGCTTGGCTGCTGAAACATCTTGATGGAAAAGGGGTTGCCTGCCTCTGTTGTTGATACCATGATTAGGGCTAGGAAGAAATCCTCGTCCTTTATCTACTACAGGGTCTGGCATGCTTACAATGCCTGGTGTGAGTCCAAGGCTCTTCCCCGTCGGGTGTTTTCTATTCCCAGGATTCTGGAATTTTTGCAACATGGTTTGGATTTGGGTGTTTAACTTGGTACCCTCAAAGGTCAGGTTTCAGCTCTGGCAATTTTTTTCCAAAGATCTTATTCTAAGTGTGCCATACACTCCACTTCGATCTTCATGACATATGGGTAATCTCCAGTAGAGGGCGAACTTCTGCAGAGATGAATATGCAAAAAAAAGAAAGGCCCTCCTGGGACCTCCCACCAATTTCCCAGTTCCTTCTCTGCAGGGATGGCGACAAGACAGAAGATGAAGACTTCTTTTACTTGCAGGTAAGCTGGGACGTTTATTATCCCTATTACTGCCAAGACCCTTTTTAATTTGCCCCTATTTGAGGCTTCCAGCTTAGGCTGCGGGCCCTGGTGAGAGTAGGAGCACCCTATGGGTGCGGAAGGAGCCTTGCTCCACAGTGAGGCCTCATTACGGGGTAGGCGGTTATCCAGGTTTTTGGTGATCCTGGTGCGGGATGCCCCGTCCCTACATGCCTGTGGCCTTATTATGGCTGGGTTCCCACCCCCCCTTCCAGGTCCCTTACTTCCCTTTTTAGGGGGGGGGGGGGGGCTGGCGGGCCGTCATCCTCGGTCTCTCCCTTTTCATTTATTAAGCTTTATATATGAGTGTATGTGTGTGTTAGTGTTTCACTTTGCTTTGTGTTGTGTGTGAGTGTGGATCTCCTGGAAGTATCCCTGGATGAATTGGTGCATGGTGCTTTACTAGCCTGTGGTGGGTTTCCTGTTAGTCTGGGGAGCTTCCCCTCGTTCGGCGCGTTTTGTGGGGCTTCATTGGCCAGATCCGCACTGCTGGGAGGGGGGTGGTTCCGGAAAAGCGCACCTTCGGCGCTGGCCCGCCCCCTTCTCTTCCTGCTTCTTGGCTTCTCCTCAGATCGGGGGCCATTTTTGCTGCGGTTGCTGCTGCCGTTCTTGGGGACAGGTAGGGGCCTGTTGGCCACCTCTTTGTCACTTGGGGGTCCCTCTCTGGTGGGGGGGCCCCCTGTGGTGCTGTTTTTTTGCAGGTTTTGCCATTTAATTATTTAATTAAAATTATATGTGTGTATATATATATATATATATATATATATATATATATATATTTACTGTATAGTAATTGATATGCCAGATTGCTTCATTATTGTGCATGTTAAGGAGTTCCTCCTGGTCCTGCGGTCCCTAGTGTAAATTTGATCACCTCAAATCCTCCCACCGGGACTTTTAAGGGGCATCCCGGGTTGCTTAGGCGTAAATTCCCTGCGGTCTTGCGACTGACCACAAAAATCACCATATGGAGGCTACGCAGGATACTGGGCTCGTGCTCCCTCTGGGACAATCCGGGCCATGTGTGGGGTGTGGGGTATCCCTTACGAGGGAGAATGTGCTGATATGTATACCATGTGCACAAAAGGCCATAGCGCGGCAGTCTGGTACCCAGCCTTCTGGATCAGCTCCTCCCGCTTCATCGCTGTCCCCTCCCCGCCTTATCCGTACCCCAAGTGACATTGGTGCCAGCGGAGTCGCACTCTGATGTTTGTGCTAGGTTGGACAGCATTGAGAAATTTATTGGTAGCACGGTGGGCAAGAAGGCTCAGGCTAAAAAGAGACATTTGTTGTCGGCCCAGCCCTTGTGGGATGTTGACGACGATTCCATTGATTTGTCAGATTATTCCACGTTAGTGGAGGGGGAATTGTATGAGGAAACGGAGACTGACTATGTACAGCCTGGTGATGCTGATGTCGGGCAGGCGCTGGCGGATGCCGTTGATACGGCCACTGTTTTGTCACATCTATTGGAGGTGTTGGATATTTACCCGCCTGAGGCGACTCCTCTCAAGAAGGGGGAATTTTTTGGGGCCCGCAAGCCCCGTCTGGAATTCCTTACCCAGGGTCACTTTGATGCGATGATACTGAAAGAATGGGAAAGGCCCAGTCGGCTTCCTGGTGTTCCTCAGGGATGGGATAAGAAGTATCCTTTCCCGGTGGAGGCGGTTAAGCGATGGTCTTCTCCTCCCGAGGTCGATGCGCCAGTTTTGGTTATGACCAACTCTTCTGTGCTGAACACCCCTGACACCACTTCCCTTAAGGATGGCGAGGACAAGTGCCTTGATCAGATGGCGTGTCACGCATTTGCCAGCGTGGGCTCGGCCCTGCGGCCTGTTGGTGCATCTGTCCTGGTGTCGCTTGCTACCAGGTCTCTTATCAGGGACTGGCTGAATGACGCTCAGTTTGATCCGGCTAGCGCTGAGTTCGCTACCCTTAAGAGATGTGAATTGTTCATGGGGTTTGTCTTGGCTGCTATGGAAGATTCTATTGTCGTGTGTAGTAGGACTTCCGCCCTATTGGTGGCTATGCGCAGATTGGTCTGGCTCCGTCAATGGACGGCGGAATTTGGGGCCAAGAAGTCGTTTACAGCTCTTCCCTTCCTGGGTGCGCGGCTGTTTGGAGATAAATTGGATGCTGTTGCTAAGGGAGGTAAGTTACCTCTGCGGAAGAAACAGCGCCGTCCCTTTCGGGGGGCTGGCTTGTTCACTCCTTCCTTTCGAGGGGCCAGAGCGGCTAGAGGTTTGGCCTTCTCGGGTGTCAGGAGCTCGGCCTGGAACAGGGGCAGAGGTCGGGCACATCCCGCGGCAGCCTGGGGTTCCAAGCCCGCCGTTAAACCGGCTCAGCAATGACGGGGCGCCCTCACCCGCACGGGTGGGGGGACGGCTGCGGCTCTTCTTCCAGGTCCGGGCCCAGGAGGTCACAGACATTTGGATTTTGGAAGTGGTCTCCTCCGGGTACAAACTGGAGTTCGAGTACTGGCCGCCTCCAAGATTCTTAATGTCCCGGGTGCCCTCGAACCCTCAGGCTGCACAGGGGCTCCTGTTAGCAGTAAAAAACCTTCTGGAGTTATGTGCCCGGTGCCTCAGTTGGAGAGAGGCAGGGGTTACTACTCCAACCTTTTCACCGTTCCCAAAAAGGAGGGTTCGGTGAGACCCATTCTAGATCTCAAGGTTTTCAACAGGTTTATCAGAGCCAAAAAGTTCAGCTTGGAGACTCTGCGCTCGGCTATCAATTCCCTTCGCCAAGGGGATTTTATGACATCCATAGACATCAAGGAAGCGTATCTGCATGTTTCGATTTTGCTGGCACATCAGAGATTCCTCCGGTTTGCGGTGGAGGATCAACTTTTTCAGTTTGTAGCCCTTCGCTTCGGACTGACCTTGGCGTCGAGGGTCTTCACCAAGGTCTTGGCGGGAATAATGGCTCTGCTCAGAGCTCAGGGCATTCGCATTGTGCCTTATCTGGACAACCTGTTGATCTCAGCTTCTTCCCTCCGTCAGGCGGAGCTGTACACCCACCAGGTGGTGTCGACTCTGGAGAGGTTCGGGTGGGTGATCAACCGCCCCAAGTCTTCTCTCTCTCCGTCACGAGTGATTTCATTTCTGGGCATGAATCTGGATACCATTCAGTGTGTTTCTGCCCCAGACCCAAGGTGCAGGGGATTCAGGATCTGATCATCCTTCTTTGGGCCAGTCCTTGTCCCTCTATCCGACAGGGGATGAAACTGGTGGGCTTGATGGTGTCCTCCTTCGAGGCGGTACCGTTTGCACAGTTTCGCATGAGATCTCTTCAACTTCACCTATTGACGCATTTGGACAGGTGTCCGCAGTCATTGGATCAACCTTTCAGGATGTCTCCCAGGGTTCGGCAGTCCCTTCGGTGGTGGCTGGACTCAAGCAATCTGGTGAAGGGCAGATCCTTTCTGGTCCCTTGTTGGGAGACGGTTACCACGGATGCCAGCCTGTCGGGCTGGGGAGGTTATTGGAAAAGTCATCAGTTCAGCGTGTTGTGGGGTCCGCAGGAGGCTCACACCCCCATCAATGTCTTGGAGCTCAGAGCCATCCGACTGGTTCTGGCACGGCTGACCTCACATTTACAGGGTCTACCGGTTTAGGTTCGTTCAGACAACCGAACGGCGGTAGCTTCCATCAATCACCAAGGAGGGACTCGCAGCAGGAGTGCCCTCAGGGAAGTCTCTCTGATCCTGCACTGGGCGGAGAGCAATGTTCCTTGCATTTCGGCAGTCTACTTTTCGGGAGTGGAGAACACGGAGGCGGATTCCCTGAGCAGGGGATCCTCTTGCCAAGGAGAGTGGTCTCTCAACCCCGAGGTTTTTCTGGATCTTTGCCATCTTCGGAGATGGGTCTCTTTGCCTCGAGGCACAATCACAAACTTCTGGCCTTTGTGTCTCTTTCTCAGGATCCTCTATCTCTGGCAGTGGATGCCTTGTCCCTTGCTTGGTATGATCTGGGTTTTCTGTACCTGTTTCCGCCCCTCTCCATGCTGGGTAAGGTAGTTCACAAACTGGTTCTAGAAGGGGCACCAGCAATTCTGGTGGCTCCAAGGTGGCCAAGAAGGGTTTGGTACGCAGACGTTGTAAGGCTGGCCGTAGATCAGTACCGGCTTCCCATGTTACCGGATCTGTTATCTCGGGGTCATCTACTTTACCCCAATTTACAAACACTGGCTTTGACGGCTTGGCTGCTGAAACCTTCATTCTGAAGGAGGAAGGTTTGTCTGCGGCCGTTGTTTAGACTTTGATTAGAGCTAGGAAACGGTCCTCTTCTGGCATTTTCTATAGGACTTGGAGGTCCTATATTGATTGGTGTGCGGCTAGGGCCTTGCCTTGTAGGGTGTTTTCGATTCCTAGGATTTTGGAGTTTCTTCAGCATCATCTGGATCTTGGGTTCCAGCTTAGTACTTTGAAAGGACAGGTTTCTGCTCTGTCGGTTTTCTTCCAGAGGTCTTTTGCCTTACACCCGCTGGTTAAGACCTTTTTTCCAAGGGGACGCGCATGTGTGGCCCACTCGGAAGGCTGTGGTTCCGGTTTGGGATTGGAATTTGGTTCTTTCGGCTCTCCAGGGTCCTCCTTTTGAGCCGCTACAGGATATTGCTCTTTCGGTTCTCACTCAGATGGTTGCCTTCTTGGTGGCTATTACCTCTGTTTGGCGTGTCTCTGAGTTGGCGGCTCTGTCGATTCAGGCCCCTTACTTTGAGAGACACCAGGATAAGGTGGTTTTTCACTTTAAGCCAGATTTCCTTCCTAAGGTGGTGTCTGCCTTCCACCTCAATCAGGATATTGTTCTCCCTTCCTTGTGTCCTAAGCCTAACAATGACAAGGAGTGGGTTTTTCCAATCACTGTTTGGTTAAGACTTTTTTCCAGGGGGTTTCTCACGGGCTTCCGCCACGTAAGCCTATGTTGCCAGTTTGGGATCTGAATCTGGTATTGTCTGCTCTGCAGGGTCGTCCCTTTGAGCCTCTCCGTGAGGCCGCTTTGCCCATTTTGACTCTTAAGGTAGCCTTTTTGGTGGCTATCACTTCTGTCAGGCATGTTTCTGAGTTGGCGGCGCTTTCCATCAAACCTCCTTACTTTGAGCGACACCAGGACAAGGTGGTGTTAAGCCAGATTTCTTGCCTAAGGTTGTTTCTGCTTTTCATCTTAATCAGGACATTGTCTTGCCTTCCTAATCCTGCTAATCCCAAGGAGCGGACACTGCATTCTTTGCATGTAGTCAGGGTTCTGAAGTTTTATTTGGTTGCTACTGAATCATTCAGGAAGACTGATGCTCTTTTTGTTCTCCCTTCTGGACCCAGGAAGGGTTTGCCTCCGGCTAAATCCACTATCAGCAAGTGGATCCGTCAGGCGGTGGTGCAAGCCTATTCTGCTAATGGGAAGGAACCTCTCTCGCACCTTACTGCTCATTCCACTCGTGCTATTGGTTCCTCTTGGGCTTTTCAGCGCCAGGCTTCTGTTGAACAAGTTTGTAAGGCCGCAACTTGGTCTTCTGTTCATACTTTTCTAAGGTTGATGTTAGGGCCTCAGCTGATGCTGATTTTGGCTGCAAGGTTCTTCAGGCGGCAGTGGTTTAAACTGCCTGCCGTTGCTCTTTGGGGACCCCACCCTACTTTACTGACACTGCTTTTGGATGTCCCAGACGTAAAGAATTTAGTGAAACAGGACGTGCTGTATACTTGGAAAAATACAATTCTGTGAGTACTCACATGTAGAATTGTTTTTGTAGTATACAGCACGTCCTGTTTCATCCCTCCCTTGTTATCATTACTTTTGGTTACCTCTGTATGGTGATTTGTTTGGTTGGGGTTTCCTTCATTATTATTTTCCTGGCTTCTTGTCTAACTGCTTTGTAACACTGGGAATTTGTGGGAGGTTCCTGGCCTTTTTTAGGGTCGGGAGATGCCACAAGTCTTTTCTGCAGTCCACTGCACCACCTTGTGGCGGATAACCCAGACGTAAGGAATTTAGTGAAACAGGACTTGCTGTATACTACAAAAACAATTCTACAGGTGAGTACTCACAGAATTGTATTTTATGGAGTGTGCACCACCTACTTCTTTGTGATTTACCCGGGTTTGAGATTGGCCAGGGTCGAGCACCCAGCTCTGTAAGTGGTGGAGTATTAGTCTTTCCTTGTGCTGCTTCCTGCTGCTTCTGCATATAGACAAGGCCCCATTCGCAGGGAGGGCTGGGTACACCTGACTGGACATGGTTGATTGAGCATGTTGAAGGCAGATGAACCAGGGACAACACTGTGTTGTCGGGCTGGCCGGAGTCATACACGAGAAGACAGTCCTCACGATACATGGCACCAAAGAGAAGAAGAAGGGTTAAAGCCAGGTGGTCAGAGAATTCACTGTGCAGATGATGAGTCGGGGTCAGGTAGGCAAGCAGAGGAATTATAACACCCAGAAGAAGGCTTTCACAGCCAATAACTGACATGGGAATACTTTTATTGGGTATGGGTGCAGGTGATTGGATGGGGCAGCTATGGCCTCATTGGCCCAGGAGTAGCATGAGGGCTGATTATCCCAAGCACAAAGTGGGCAATCGGTCCCACCAACAACGCTGGGGCTCATTGGCCCATTACACTTAGCGTACGGCATTGTTGCTGGAAGGCATAAACTACACTAGCACATAGAGAGGAGTCAGATATGCATGAGGAAGAGAAGGGCCGCAGCAAAGCCTTAGGCTGATGTGACGGCTAAACTACAGCGTTTAGACGATGCTGCTCAAGCGGGGGGTTAAGGACGCTGCGTTGCTGGTAAGATCATCGTGACACAAGCTCTGTAACACTTTGGGTGACTACAGAGAGGACTAATGACCTATCTGCTTTTACACTGAAGGCTGTAGGTTTTGGATTCAGAGCTTCTTCCATCTAAGTTGGGTGTGGTCAAGATCCTCACTCTGAACGTCTCCGGTCACTTTTACTGCAACTGTTCGACCTGTATTCTGTGCTCTTCTTCGCAAGCTCCTTTCCCTCTACTGTTAACTCTCTTCTCCTTCTAAAGCCCTTTTCCCTCTACTGTTGATGCTCTTCTCCTTCTCAAGCCCTCTACTGCTGATGCTCTATTTCTGATACTCCTTTCCCTCTACTGTTGATGCTCTTCTCCTCAAACCCCTTTCCCTCTATTGTCGCTGCTCTTCTTCTTAAGCCCCTTTCCCTCTGCTGTTGATGCTCTTGTCCTTCGCAAACCCCTTTCCCTTTACTCTCGATGGTCTTCTCAAACCCTTTTCTTCTACTGTCAAGGTCTTTTCCTTCTAAAGCCATTTTCCCTCAGCTGTCGATGCTCTATTTCTGATGCCCCTTTCTCTCTACTGTTGATGCTCTTCTACTCCTCAATCCCCTTTACCTTTATTGTCGCTGCTCTTCTTCTTAAAGTGGACCAAACCCCAGGATTTGACTATCCTGGGTCTTGGTCCACTTCCCCAGGGCACCCTGATCGGCGGTTCCCCGATATGCGTAACCCCCCAGATCGCACGTAAAAACTCACCTCACCCCGCTCCTACGGCTCATGCGCGGCCGCTTGTCCAATCAGCGCGCTCGGAGCCGCTGTGGTATGCGTGTCAATGAGACGTCTTACCACAGCGGCTCTGAGCGTGCTGGCGGCCGTATCTCGCGCTTTCCTCTAATAGGGAGTGCGCCCGCGCCGGCCATTCACAAATGGTCCCTTTCCCCTACTGTTGATGATCTTCTCCTTTTCAAGCCTTTTTATCTCTTCTGTTGATGGTCATCTTCCAAACACCTTTGCTTTTACTATTGATGCTCTTCTTCTTAAACCCCCTTCTACTGTCCATATTTCTCTCCTGCTAAAGCCCCTTTCCCTCTTCTATCAACCTCTTATGCCACCCCTTTTCCTCTACTGTTTATGCTCTTCTTCCTAAGCCCTGTTCCTTCTACTATTGATGCTCTTCTCCTTCTCAAGCCCAAGCCCCTTTTCTTCAGCTGTCAATGCTCTTTTTCTAAAGCCTATTTCCCTTTACTCTTAATGCTGGGAACAAAACCCAGCAGCAGCTGGTCTGGAATCTAAAAGATTCCAGGGCTGGCCGCTGGCTTTTCTCTCCCGAATCAGCATGCCCTGCTGTGAGAACCCCACCAGTTGGCCCAGAAACACCTTTCACCGGTCCAATGGGGCATGCGTGGGCCAATGAGAGGAGCCTGCTATGACTATGTCAATCAGCAGGCATCATACCAGCCTCAGCCATTCAGATAGGAGCACCCGCACACGTGGCATTGAAACGTGGAAGCGTGGAGTTTACGGCTTTATGGGGGATTACACACAGCGGGGCATCTCTAATCAGGATGCCCCTGGGGAACGGAATGAAAGCCGGGAAAAAGAAAATCTTCTATTCTAAGTATACAGCACGTCCTGTTCCAGAAGATATTCCTTACACTTGGGTTATACTCCAGTAGATGGCGCTGGACTGCAGAGACAGAAAAGTGGCTCCTCCCGGCCCCATATATACCCTGGACCTCCCACAAAATCCCCAAGTTCTTCTCTGCAGTCCTGGCTGCGATGACTAGAAGATGGCTCTCTCTACTCGCAGGTGAGCGGGGCTATTAGCCTGCGGCCCTGTAGGACTATTCCCACATGTTTCCTTTTTACTGCCTCCCAGCTCAGGCTGCTCTGATTCGGGTGATGGTAGGCAGCACCGCTGTCAGGTGCTAAGGAGCGCTGCTCCAACCGCAGTCCCCCACCAAAGGGTAGGCGTTATAGGCCCCCTCCCGCGTCTTATGCCCCTCGCCCCCTGTCCCCGCAGTTGGCTCCCTTTAGACTGGCCGTCGCTTCCCCTTCGCTCTCCCTAGTAGATCTGGGGGGGGGGGGGGGGTGCATGTCTTTACTATATGATGTGTTGATTTGATTGCACTGGTTTCTTTTGCCACCGCCGCCGCACGCTTGTACTACAGCCCGCGGTTGGCGGGGACATCACCTCAGGCACTGCTGCGCCATCATTGGCTGGCCTTGTCAGGTGGGCGCGTTTTAGAGCTCTTCGGGGGGGGGGGCGGGCCCTGCGGCTGACGCGTTCTGCATCACTGTCTCCGCGGCCCGCCTCTCGAGGTATATGCGGGCGCCATTTTAGTTCTTTGCTGCTTGTGCCTGGCGTCTCCCTTTCGCAGTCCGTACGTGCCCCTGCGGGCTGATTTATTTTGTTTTTTCCATGTATTGCTTATGTGATCATCTGCTTATGTCTTGCAGGCGGGTCAAACTTTGTTGTTTCTCCCGGTCCTATCCCTGTATTTAGCGCTAACTCTTATTGGAGGGCTATTATATTCCCTTACTCCCACTTCCCTAGCGGGTTATTAGGGCATCCCGGGTTGCTATTACTTAGCGTCAATCCCTATTGGCCTGTTGTGCCGTGATAATCACCATATGGAGGCTTCTTAGGATAATGTGCTCAGGGGTCCTTCGGGACAAGCCCGGCTGTGTGTGGCATGTGGGGTATCCCCTATAAGTGATGATGTCAGGGTCTGTGTACCCTGCGCCCAGCAGGTACTTGCGCTGCAGTCTGGGTTACCTGTGGCTGGTCCTAGTGCTGCGCCCCCTCTGGCTTCGCCTACCCCCCCCCCCCCCCCCCCCCACGCTTACATCTGACTCCCAGTGAAGTTCATACCACTGGGGAGTTTCAACCTGATTTGGCTGCCAGGATAGCCAGCATTGAAAGGCATATTGCCGGGTCTGGTCCGCGTAAGGCATCTGGCACATGGTGCTACTCTCTTTCCTGTGGAAGCTAAGGAGTTTTTTGATATTACTGGATATACCCCCCTGGAAGAAGGGGAATTATTCTCTGATTCAGAATCATCTGAGGATCAGCCTAGGGGTTATGCTGAGTCTGGGTCTGACCCATGGGCTTCAGATGATATTGACAGACTTTTGGCTCACATTTTTGAGGTGCTCTGTATCTCTCCTCCTGCCGTGGCCCCGCGGCAGCAGGGGGAGCTGTTTTATACTGTTAAACCATGCTTGGAATTTCCTGAGCAAGCTCACTTTAATAATCTGGTGCTCAAAGAGTGGGAACGGCCTAGCCGGCTTCTCCGGGTACCAAAGAGTTGGGATAAGCAGTATCCCTTTCCTGCTGAAATGGTAAAAAGGTGGTCATGTCCTCCAGAAGTGGATGCTCCAGTTCTGGGGTTGTCTAACACATCCGTCATGCATTCCCCTGACTCTGCTACACTGAAGGATGGGGAGGACAGGCGCATGGATCAGCTGGCTTGTCCTCCCCCAAGCCCATGTCTGGAGGCGTCATGTCTCAGACCGGTGGATTCTGGAGGTAGTATCCTCCGGTTACAAGATAGAGTTTGCAGCCTGGCCGCCCCCAAGATTCATCAAATCTCGGTTAGCTCAAAACCTCTTGTCAGCTCAGTGTCTCTCCCTGGCTGTCCAAGGCCTTCTAGATCTAGGTGTCATCTGCCGGGTGCCTTTGAAGGAAAGGGGCAAAGGCTATTATTACAATCTTTTCATTGTGCCCAAAAAGGATGGGTCCATCCTGGATTTAAAGCTTCTCAACAAATTTGTCAGATTCAGACACTTTCGCATGGAGACTTTGCGCTCAGCTGTGATTTTCCTACGCCCAGGGGACTTCATGACCTCTGTAGACATCAAGGATGCTTACCTGGTTCCTCAGGTTCGCTCTGGAGGATCAGCACTACCAATTTGTGGCCTTGCCCTTCGGTCTCACCTCGGCTTCCAGGGTATTCACCAAGGTGCTGGCAGGATTGATGGCCCTGCTGAGATCTCAGGGCATTCGCATTCTTCCCTACCTGGACGACATGCTTATTGCTTCTCAGTCCTTCCATCAGGCAGAGCTGGACACTCAGCGGGTGGTGGCCACACTGGAATCATTTGGCTGGGTGATCAATCACCCCAAATCTTCCCTGTCTCCTTCCATGGTGAAGTCTTTTCTGGGCATTATCCTGGATTCAGCTCAGGTCAAGATCTTTCTTCCTCAGCAGAAGGTGGAGGTCCTTCAAGAGAAAGCTCAGTTCCTGCTGTCTTGTCCTCATCCATCCTTAAGGCAGGGAATGCAGCTGGTGGGCCTGATGGTGTCCTGCTTCGAGGCGGTTCCATATGCTCAGTTCCACATGAGGCCTCTTCAGCTTCACCTCTTGTCAGTATGGGATCGGGACCCTGTGTCCCTGGATCAGGTGTTTGTCTTGTCCCCTCTGGTCAGGCGGTCTCTAGTGTGGTGGCTGGACTCAAGGAACCTGCTGGGGGGCAGGTCCTTTCTGTCCCCCTGCTGGGAGACTGTCACCACGGATGCCAGCCTGACAGGTTGGGGGGGATTCTGGAAGTCCCTGAGGTCCCAGGGTCAGTGGGGCCCTCAGGAGGCCCATGCCCCTATCAACATTCTGGAATTGAGGGCGATCAGGTTGGTTCTTGCCCGCTTAACCCCACACCTGAGGGGTCGGGCTGTTCAGGTCCGCTCGGACAACCAGACGGCGGTTGCCTACATCAATCATCAGGGAGGGACCCGGAGTAAGAGGGCCCTCAAGAAAGTGTCCCTGATACTGTCCTGGGCGGAGGAAAATGTTACCTGCATCTCAGCTGTGTACATCCCGGGGGTGGAGAATCTGGAGGCAGACTCTCTGAGCAGGGGGACCTCGTGGGAGAATGGTCCCTCAGCAGCAAGGTGTTTGTTCCATGTGCCACCGCTGGGGTCAGCCAGATGTGGATCTGTTTGCGTCCTGTCACAATCACAAGCTTCCAGTCTTTGTCTCTCTGTCCCAGGATCCTCTGGCCTTGGCCACGGATGTCCTGGCAATGTCTTGGACGAGGTTCCAGCTCCTGTATGTGTTTCCCCCGTTTCCTCTGCTGGGCAGGGTGCTGCACAAGATAGCTCAGGAAGGGGTGCCAACCATCCTGTTGGCCAAGAAGAGTGTGGTTCGCAGACATCAGACAGCTGGCAGTAGATCAGTACGCCCTACCCAAGGTTCCAGATCTGCTCACTCAAGGGCACCTACGCCACCCCAATTTACAAACGCTGGCTTTGACGGCCTGGCTGCTGAAACCTCCATCTTGATGGAAAAAGGGCTGCCTGCCTCAGTTGTAAATACCATGATCAGGGCTAGGAAGAGGTCTTCTTCTTCCATCTATTACAGGGTTTGGCGGACTTACATTGACTGGTGCGAGTCCCACTCACTTCCCTGTCGTGTGTTTTCTATTCCTGGGATTCTGGAGTTTCTGCAACATGGTTTGGATCTGGGTCTTCAGCTCAGTACTCTGAAAGGCCATGTTTCTTCCTTGGCAATTTTTTTCCAAAGATCCTTTGCTCAGCATCCCCTGGTCAAGACATTTTTCCAGGGGGTTACTCACGTGCGTCCCCCACTTAAGCCTATGTTACCAGTCTGGGACTTGAACTTGGTCTTATCTGCCCTGCAGGGGTCTCCTTTTGAGCCCTTGCAGGTGGCCCCTTTGTCCATTCTTACGCTTAAGGTAGTCTTTTTGGTGGCTATCACCTCTGTTAGGCGTGTTTCTGAGTTGTCGGAGCTGCTGGGGAACACTGGACCTGCATGAAGGAACTGCTGGGGAACACCAGACATGCATGAAGGAACTGCTGGGGAACACCAGACCTGCATGGAGGAGCTGCGGGGAAACACCGAACCTGCATGGAGGATCTGCGGGGGAACACCAGACCTGCATGAAGGAGCTGCTGGGGAACACCAGACATGCATGAAGGAGCTGCGGGGGAACACCAGACCTGCATGAAGGAGCTGCTGGGGAACACCAGACATGCATGAAGGAGCTGCGGGGGAACACCAGACCTGCATGAAGGAGCCGTGGAGGAACACCGGACCTGCATGGAGGAGCTGTGGGGGAACACCAGACCTGCATGGAGGAGCTGCTGGGTAACACCGGACCTGCATGAAGGAGCTGCTGGGAAACACCGGACCTGCATGGCGGAGCTGTGGGGGAACACCAGACCTGCATGGAGGAGCTGCTGGGAAACACCGGACCTGCATGGAGGAGCAGTGGGGGAACACCAGACCTGCATGAAGGAGCTGCTGGGGAACACCGGACCTGCAAGGAGGAGCTGCTGGGTAACACCGGACCTGCATGGAGGAGCTGTGGGGGAACACCGGACGTGCATGGAGGAGCTGCTGGGGAACATCAGACCTGCATGGAGGAGCTGCTGGGGAACACCGGACCTGCATGGAGGAGCTGTGGAGGAACACTGGACCTGCATGAAGGAGCTGCTGGGGAACACCAGACCTGCATGGAGGAGCTGCTGGGGAACACCAGACGTGCATGGAGGAACTACTGGGGAACACCAGACCTGCATGGAGGAGCTGCTGGGGGAACACCGGACGTGCATAGAGGAACTACTGGGGAACACCAGACCTGCATGGAGGAGCTGCTGGGGAACACCGGACGTGCATGGAGGAACTACTGGGGAACACCAGACCTGCATGGAGGAGCTGCTGGGGGAACACCGGACGTGCATAGAGGAACTACTGGGGAACTCCAGACCGGCATGGAGGAGCTGCTGGGGAACACCAGACCTGCATGGAGGAGCTGCTGGGGAACACCAGACCTGCATGGAGGAGCTGCGGGGGAACACCAGACCTGCATGGAGGAGCTGCGGGGGAACACCAGACCTGCATGCAGGAGCTGCTGGGGAACACCGGACCTGCATGAAGGAGCTGCTGGGGAACACCGGACCTGCATGAAGGAGCTGCTGGGGAACACCGGACCTGCATGGAGGAGCTGCTGGGGAACACCGGACCTGCATGGAGGAGCTGCTGGGGAACACCGGACCTGCATGAAGGAGCTGCTGGGGAACACCGGACCTGCATGAAGGAGCTGCTGGGGAACACCGGACCTGCATGAAGGAGCTGCTGGGGAACACCGGACCTGCATGAAGGAGCTGCTGGGGAACACCGGACCTGCATGAAGGAGCTGCTGGGGAACACCGGACCTGCATGGAGGAGCTGTGGGGGAACACCAGACCTGCATGAAGGAGCTGCTGGGTAACACCGGACCTGCATGAAGGAGCTGCTGGGGAACACCGGACCTGCATGAAGGAGCTGCTGGGGAACACCGGACCTGCATGAAGGAGCTGCTGGGGAACACCGGACCTGCATGGAGGAGCTGTGGGGGAACACCAGACCTGCATGAAGGAGCTGCTGGGTAACACCGGACCTGCATGAAGGAGCTGCTGGGGAACACCGGACCTGCATGGAGGAGCTGTGGGGGAACACCTGACCTGCATGAAGGAGCTGCTGGGGAACACCAGACCTGCATGGAGGAGCTGTGGGGGAACACCGGACCTGCATGGCGGATCTGCGGGGGAACACCAGACCTGCATGAAGGAGCTGCTGGGTAACACCGGACCTCCATGAAGGAGCTGCTGGGGAACACCAGACCTGCATGGAGGAGCTGTGGGGGAACACTGGACCTGCATGGAGGAGCTGTGGGGGAACACCAGACCTGCATGGAGGAACTACTGGGGAACACCAGACCTGCATGGAGGAGCTGCTGGGGGAACACCGGACGTGCATA